>JAJJMA010327490.1:19123-32643 GCA_023529015.1 Papaver nudicaule
ACTATGGTAGAGAAGAACATACTAGCGGTCGAGATACATCATATCTATCGGGAGAATGAATCTCGACGTAGTTAATGTTAAAACCGGTCGACAAAATGAATCTCGGCGTAGAGATACATACATTCGACCATTACTACACCCCAAAATTGGTTAGATTTTCTCTACCTATAACAACCAATCCTATCTACCTTATTCAACACAAAAAACACATCCCCTCCCCCTCCTATTCGAAACACAAATCACAAATCCTCTTTCAAAACACAAGTGACAATGGATTTCGATTCTGATGATGAGATAACTATTCATCAAAGGCGGTTTATGAGAGAATGATAGGTATGCTCGAAGGTTGCAAGAAATTGAAGAAGAGTCTGACGATGAGAGGAAAAGAAAGAGAATCATGGTAGTGATGCACTTTACAAACTCGACCCCTAAAACTCCGGAGCCAATAGAGGTTCAATTTAGAAGGTACACGTATCGAGAGCGGGAATTTTACCACCAGAAACTAATACACGATTATTTTCTTCCCAATTGCGTCTACTTCGACCAATGTTTCCAGAACCGATTTCGCATGCCCCGGCACTTGGCCAAAGATTAATTGGTGTGCTTTGTCTGGTAGAGCCCCAATTTAATAATCAGTATGATGCACTTAATATTAGAGTCATAGTACTGGGCAGAAGGTTACTGCAGTTCTGAGGATTCTAGGTTACGGGATGCCGGTGGATTGCACCGATGAGTACATTCGGATGGGCAAAACAACGGGTTTTAAGTATCTTTCTCTGTTCTGTGAAACCATTATGAATCATTTTGGTCCGAGGTTTTTAAAAAAACCTACAGTTGATGATACTTTACGAATTTTAGAAGAAAAAGAAGATAGGGGCTTCCCAGGAATGCTAGGCAGTCTTGACAGCATGCACTGGGTTTGGCAGGGATGCCCATCTTTTGGGCAGGTATAAGGGTTATTACCCTAAAGCAACAGTTGTCTTGGAAGTTGGTGCTACCCAAGATGATATAAATGTTTTGCACAAGTCGCCTCTCTTTGAAGACCTGAAGCGCGGCTTGGCCCCCGCCGTCAGTTTCACCCTCAACGACAACAATTACACCCATGGATACTATCTTGCTGATGGTATCTATCCAAGATGGTCTACCTTGGTTCAAGCTTACAAGCAGCCTCATTGCCCGACAATGATGCATTTTAACAAGTTGCAAATGGATTTTAAGAAAGATGTGGAACGAGCTTTTGGAATTTTTAAGAGGAAGTTCGCCATCGTCCTGGGGCCGTTTCGTGGTTTTATGCCTCGGGAAATGCATAAGACCATGCTCACGTGCATTATTTTGCACAACATGGTAATTTAGGAAATCCGTCGTGATAAGAGTTGGACTAGTTATCCGGACGTAGATCAGATGCCTTGGGTTCAACCATATCCCGGGTTACCTGCAAGGCAATATGAGTACATGACCAAATCTATTCAGGATCCCTCGTTGTATCATAGGTTAAGAAATGATCTTTGTTCTCATGCTTGATAACAAGTGTGGACAAAGACCATAATGTTTGATTTTTTAACCCTATTTCCTTCGCCTATAATATTTAGACAATTTGTCTAGTTTTCGAACAACATGGTTCTTGCCTCAGATTGGGACTTGATCTTAAAAGACTACAATTGCGGCATAATTACTTTTGTTTTTGATATTTTACTACTAATTATAAAGGCACTCCGACTCATTTTACTTTTCACTACATGCTCTAAAATTCAATTTTTGAATAGTCTGGTTAAAAGATAATTAAATTTTTTTTTCTTGAAATACTTTCAATTTGGTTTTTGGTTATGAATCTCCCGCCACATTGCAACATGATTTTTACCGCCAATTTGAAGTCGTATCCCAAAAAGACTTTTATCTTAAAAAATTCTCGGTAATTACAAAAAGATTCAAATTTAATTTAATGCTGCTTTGTTTAATCTTATATTAGTTACTGGACTATCTAGTTAGAGCAAAGACTATGGTAGAGTTTATTTTACCCAATACTCTTTCATTTTGAAGAGTGATATAAAATCACATAATTTGATGTTACTATGGGTAGACTTTGCCTCCACTTACCCCTAAAATTAGTCGCCTAATTTTTTTGTATAGAGAACGGGCAAAGATTAGTCGTTTCTACTTAAAATTGATTTTTTTATATAGAAAATGTCGAAAACGGCCGAAGAATAGTCGTTCCAAGATAAATATTTTTTTATATGTATAATAATGTCCAAAATGACTGATTGAAGTGCCGCTTGGTGTATGGTTTTGCTCTTCACATGGTGGGAATCTCACCCTTACACTTAGAGTTTCCTTCAAAATAAAAAAGATAAAGTGATTTTGCACTCTACCCATAGCCCTTGGTTTTAGACCGGTTCTGTGGAGCACTCAAAATACAAATTTTGGGTGTTTACGTGGGCTATGGAACCAACAAAGACCCTTTTTGGCATTGCAAAGTTGCAGAAATGCAACTTAGCAATGCCATATGAAAATAGTATCGTTGATGGAATTTCCATCGACAAATAGAATTTCCATCGATGTCGATGGTAATTCCAGCGACGAAAAAAATTCCATCGACCAGATTAAGCTAATCCAACGGCTTATATTTCACTCGCAAATTCTTTATAAACTCAATTTTGTTCTTCATTTCATTCACTTACAACTTAGTTCGATATTCTCAAATATTCTCTCGATTTCATCCGAATTCATCTATTTTTTTCGTAATGTCAAATTCATCATCGTCTTCCCAAGCTGCTCAGTCATCGGATTCTCCTCTTATAATACAAAATTTTATTTACTCGGTACTCCTCAAGCATCTCCCAAATATTAGAGCATAACTGAGAAGTTAGTCAATAACTACTACTACACTAAACCTTCATCAACATCTCCTTCTTTATTCAACCCTCCTCCATTTAGGAGATGGTATCCTTCTCCTCTTAAACCAGTACTTGAGCGATGCAAATCTTCCACAAGTTCTTCTTCTCCGTCATCTAAGTCTCAAAAACGACATGCACCTAAACGACCTGCAAATCCTCTAGGCTCATTACCGGATGCACCTAAACCACGTTCAAAATTTACGTGGGATGGAGATTTATGTCTTTATACAAACTATATGATTTGATTTCCATCCCCGAGTGATATAAAACGAAATCTTGTTGGGGTGAATGAGCCACAATTGTGGAGTAATGTCAGTGCAGAATTCAAAATTGATGGACATACTCCCCAAGTTGCGCGAAATCAGAGTGCGTTGTGGTCGTGATGGAGAAAAATACACCAAAGAGTCCACGAATTTATGCACTAAGAAAGATTGATCAAAGTTCGAATTTCGGAAGATATTGATGATGAAATTCTGTCCAGGACTTTGAGGAATGGCAAACCACCGTCGATCTTATTTATATAGGGCTTGATGGAAATTCCATCTGGATCGATGAAAATAACATCGTCAATGGTTTTCTGTCGATTCCCATAGCCCAAAAATTGGTTTTCTAGTCCACCTAGGATGGCAAACCAAGCCTTTCTGCACCATAGGAACCCTCCTTAGGCCTCTTCCTATGGGACACAAATAACACAAATTAAGGGTGTTTTGTCACACTATGGACCCAGCAAACACCCCAAATGGCGTTGCAACGCGAGATAGAAATAGTATCATTGATGGAAATTCCATCGACAGATACAAATTCCATCGACGTCGATGGAATTTCTGTCGAGGTCGATGGAATTTCCATCGACGATACTATTACTGTCGTTAGAGATTCAGCTCATCCATCCACTCGTTTATGAGTTCGCCTATAAATGAGCAATTTCAACCTCATTCACTCACACCTTCGGTTTTACTTTCCTCCTCCTTCGGTTTGAAAATGGCAGGATCTCCTCAATATGAACCGCGTTATAGTCATTTTAGGTTCACTAAGGAAGAGGATTTATGCATTTGTAGGAACTATGTGCGGCAAACAATTGAACGCGCCAATCCTATACAGTCGAATATAGGGGGGCGAACTTTATGGGGTGCGATATTAGAAGAATTTTTGACAGAGCATCCTGGAAACATTAGGAGTCGTACTGAACAGTCATTATCCGGTCGTTTCTGCAAGATCAATCAAAAGGTTAATACTTTTTTGCAAATAGTAATTCAAAAAAATCGTTTAAGGATCGTTGGCCAAACCAACGACGAAGTCATTAATGCCGCGTTCGAAGAGTGGAGAGTACGCCATAACGGAAAGTCTTTCCGTTATGATGGTTGTTTCAATATCCTTGCGGTGTTGCCAAAATACTTGCCATTTTTATTTTTGGCCGCACATGGTGTATTTTAAATTTAATGTAATACAACAATTCCTTTAAGGAAAACTTGCATTGATTAGATACCAAAAGATAAAACATTGTTAATTAACTTTTTTCATTCAGGAAGAACAGAAACACTACATAAAAAGAAACCTAACATGTCGGCAAACTACAACTCGGATCCTTGATTAGGATCATTAGGAAATCCAGGGCTGAATTGGTTTTGTTGCGCCAATCCGAAAAAATCAGCACCCCTGTTACGCAATTCTTGTTGAGCATCTGCATCAACATCCATGTGGGACTCAGAAGAGCTACCTGGAACTGTAGTTGCATCAGAATCATTAGTCGGACCATAACTCGGACCATAACTCGGATAAGCTATGGGATGAATTACTCTAGAGTTATCATACCGCTGAAATGGTCCCTCCGTAGGACTATATTCATGTTGCGATGACTGGCCCTCTTGTTGCGATGAAACCCAGTTCTGGTTCCATGGTTGATGTTGCTGTATGCCTGCCAACAAGGACCCTGGTGCACTCACTGGACTGACTTTGATCCACGAAAAGGCATATTACCATAAATAGGGGGAACACGGATCGTCGCTGGAGGAGTAGTATGAACATTGGGACTGTTGTTGGAGTTGCGAGTCCTAGGCCAGCCGCTGCTACTATCCAGGTTTCCTCTACTACTTACAATCCTACTAGGGGTGCTTGAGCTCGGACTTCTTCTACTACGAGTGTTATGATTGTGAGCTTGGACAATAGGGGTAGTGTTCTGAAGTGGAGTGTTTAGATCAAGGTTAAAGAATGAGCATGTCCTCCACTTGTTCATCTCCTCGGTGTGCATATGATGAAATCTACCCATGAGGTTGTGATAATCGTTACATCTTTGCTGAAGCACCTGACATGGAACATCTACCATACTGTATGGTTCAGACTCTCCAGGAAGAGCATTATTCAACGAGAATGGAACCCGATTTCCACTACTGGCATCAATCTTTTGAACTTCCCAAGCAAAAGGTGGTAAATCCGTGGAATATGGATGAGTAGGGTAAAAATAAGTTTGTGTAGACGAAGAAGCGCCTGGATGAAGTTCCGAAGGCGGCTGAGGGAAGGAAATTACCACTAAGTGGAAGCCTACCTATTGCTGGCACGTCAGACCCACCGTAATTTTCTGGCTCTGTAAATATAATTGTATCGGCAACCTTTTTAAACCATTGATCGTATTCTTCTTTGGTTGCCTCTTGAGTCAGCCGAAATGTGTCATCCATAGTTGTCTCCCACTCCCCAAAAGATTCCCTCACCAGTTCATAATCGACCTTCGAAATTATGCTGTTGTCAAATGGGTTGATTGCTTTTACTAACACCCCAGTATGCTGAAATATGAGTCTCTCTCCAAAGTACCAAACACCAGCTATACAATACACACCTGCTCAAGCTCTTCGCGTACATCTCGCCGACTTTTTCATCATTCTCCCACTGCTCCCACCGAGTGTACGCTCTGCCTTTGTAAGTAGAAGTGGTCCGTTGGGCTCCTTGTAGCTGGCTCATATTTCTGCTTGTGGTTCCATCTGTTAGCTGTCGCGGCGCCCAATTTCCTTGTTCAAACATTTTCATAATTGGAAATTGTAGATGTGTTTGTGACAAAGTGGGATGGTTCACTTTAAAATGAATGTACCACCAGAACTGCGAAGATAAAATAAATTACATTATATTTCCGGGTAAATAATAATACATTTGATGAAGCAGTTGAGGCTTTCTTACCTCTAAGATGTGATGATACGCATCAAAGCTATTGGATAATCCAGAGGAGACATCTCTCAGGCTCCTGTGTATCTATGCTAACATTGGAGTTCCTCAATCATACTTTTGTGCGATGTCCAGGTTTTCCAAAGTCTCCAGAAAACCAAAGGGTGCCATCGAACTAGCATTGGGGAAAAAACTATAGGATAGAATCCACAATACAAATACTCTTTCGATCTCATCCTGCTCGTCTGCAGGATTATCTTCTTCACCGTTTTTGTAAATTGCACAATAATTTTCCAAAAAATCTCTCAAGTTTGCAACACTCATACCCTCACCTCTAATAGATAGCCCATATTGTTTGAGTAAAGGAAGTCGTTCGGGCCAGCGAGTTTTCCCACTTGGGTAAGTTGTATGGAATCTCAGGTCCGTTGCACATGATGCCAGTGATCATGTACAAATCCAGCGGACTGATTCCTACACGCATCATCATATTTAATTATCGCATTATGCGCATATATAATATTGGTTTGCCCCAATTAAATTTCTAATTAAAAAACTTACCCGCCTCAAAGTCCGGAAAGAAAAATGTATTTGAAGTTCTCCAGTAGCGCTCGATTAACGACCTTATTATCTTTTTTTTCTCATTGTGAGTGTCGATGAATAAAACTCTTTCCATGGGTACCTACTTACGCGTTCTTTAACTGAAGGTGGAAGAGCAAGGTATGTGGCTTTAACTAATCCTGTGCCTATACGTATTGTAATATTTACTAATTAAAATGGGCGTATCAAATTATAACCAATAACAGTAGGACAAAAAAAAAAAAAACTTACCGCCTCTTAAGGTTATTGGCTTATCATCCCTTGATAAATGCCCCGGTATAATACTACGACTACATAGTTTTCTGACATTATCCTACTCATAATCTTTATCTTGAGTCAAGGAGATACCGGTGGGCTGCTCGATGTGCTCTTCGGGATCAACAACCTCTTCTTGAACTTGTTTATTTTTGCTTTCCCTTTTCTTTTTTTTAGTCCCAATCGCATTCTTTACTGATTATGTGAATCGCTTCATGATCGACTAACAATTTTTGAAGGAATAAAATGGCAGAAGAAAAAAAATGGCAGAAGAAGATGAATAGAGAAGAGAAGAGGATGAGTTCCATCGTCTCTAAAACCTTCAATCTATAGTAGATAGAAATAGTGTCGACACAGATAGGAATAGTGTCGACATCGATACAAATTGCATCGACGACACAAATTCCATCTGTCGATAGAAAAACTGTCGACATCGATACAAATTGTATGGATCGACAGTTTTTGTGTCGATACCACTGCCCCAAAAATTTTTTGCTAGGCCACGTTGAATTGCAAAGACACCCTTTTGGAGGGTTCCATTGGAACCGGCCTTAGGATATTAGTGATGAGGACTTTTAAGATGATTTTATTCAATTTTATAGAGTAAAGGTACAATTGAGAAGAGCGGAACAATTGTGTACTGATTTTATGCGTTTGTACTTTGGAGAGGTCTACTTTCAGCTAGTAAGTGGTTCAATTTCAACTTCATTTTGTTGTGTTCTAACTAATTTCACTTATTTGTAATTTTGTTAAGTTGGGTCGAATGAGGGTTTATTCTAATAAGAATTATACAAGCTCTTTTGTGATTTTGGGACGATAGAAAAGGTTTCAAATTTATTTGGGATTTGTTTTGATTGTTTTGGATTGGTACATAAAACTGGCCATTCGTGGACGTCTTGTCAACTTCAAATATCTACCAGCTGGATGATTCAAATGAGAAATAGTACTGTTTTAAGCATGGTGGTTCATCTACCAAAATTATCTTTAGAAGTCTTGCTGGAGAGCTGTAATTGTCATCGAAAGTCTTCAACAATAAATTTGAAGAAGTAGAACAACATTTAGACCGATGGATGGTTTCTTCGGCTTGATCCAATCTCAAGATAACGCAATGTGTAAAATAATTAGTCCCACGTTGTACAAGGCCATTCCTAGGATTTTGTGTATAATGGACTAGATGACCGCTGCCACGGCGGATGGATCGCCCGTCCGAATAAATCGAAGAAAGAACAAAGAATTTGTAAAACAAAAAAAATTTAAAAACAGATGTTCAGAAAAATTTGTAAAACAAAATTTGTATTCATTTGAAAATGTTTAGAATTTTTCTGACAATTTTTATGTATAGTACAATTTCTGGCGAAAACTTAACCAAAAACGCGACTCAAAACTCATACATCTCTTTGCAATTTCTTGACAAAAATGAAAATTGATTAATAGAGGTGAAGATTAATTGAGGAGATCTTAAAAGAATAATAATTAGTCATGCACATGTGCTCTCAATAATTATTCTTTTAACATCTCCTCAATTAGTGAGAGCACATGTGCCATGCACATGCTTGCATTTTTCTCTTCACAAATCACAACAAATAAGTATGTATATATAGCTATGAAAGTTAACATAATGATCTTTTAGGCAAAAAATTTAAAATTGATATTGATGTTTATACTCATTGCGTAGATAATTCAAAGAGCTTTCCAAACATATAAATTTTGCGAAAATCCGACGGGTATTTTAAAAGATATTAATGTTTTAAAATTGCTAAAAGTTTATGTACAATTTTACCCCTCAACAAATAAAAGATTAAAAACAAAAAGGGTGTTTATGTCTTTCCATCGTTGAACCAAAATTCATGGGCCTCATGAAATCTCAATCTTTCTATCACATTGCACAATTGTGTTACCCTACATTTGACACAAAGTCACCATATATAGGGTCCTCCCTCGCTTCGCTCGGTCGGCCCAATTAGGGTTGGAATACTGAGTCCTACATGGGGTGGCTAAAAAATATTTTACAAATTAAAGTAACGACATCAATGTGACAAAGAAATGGCGGTCGTAGGTCGTACACCAAATCAACACAATACATAACATGAAGAAAGAAGAGAAAAAGTTACAAATGATTTGTTAAGGTTTTGGAAATAGGTTAAGATTGTGGGTAAAAACTAATTCGCAAGCCCCTATGGGCCGGGCACGGTTGTATTTCCAAATCCGTACTATTTGGCGAACCGGACGCGGTTGAAATTCGTGGTAGCGGCTACACATTGACTGTACCTTGTTTTTAATTTTTCCGATGAAGCAAGAAAAATGGTGGAAAATAAGATATTAGCAGTCTTTAATATCAGAATCTAATAGGTGGGTTTGGTTCCCTCGTTAGTTTTGTTGGAAAAACTCTAATTTTGGTGCTTAAATTCTGTTTTACATGTAACTGAGTATAATTATTTGTACCAGATCTAATGGGTTACGAAGAATCCTCAATTCCTCTTCTCTACCAGACAAGGTGAAGATGAATAGATCCGTTCTTTGATCTTTAATTTTTTTGGGGGGAATTCTGTAATCTTTCATAGTTCATCTTCGTATAAATGTTATCATTTTTTGTTTGATATAAAAAAACAGTTAGTTCTTGATTAATGGGTTTACGATTTTGCAAACAAAGATGTTAGATTTGGTTGTATGTATGGATTTGAACTTGTAACGTAGTATAAGAATCAGATGCTAACACTTGCCCATTTTGCGCGCGTCTGTGCATCCCAGGTTTGTGTTTGATTTTGATTTAAATATCTAGTTTTTTTTTTCCTTTTCTGACTGAAATCCGCGGATAATCTGCTATCAGTCCGTATAATCCGTTCATGTGCGAATGTCAAATTCGCAGGTGATTGGGCCGGACACGATTGGATTTTCAAATCCGCACTGTTTGACGGTTTGGATGCGGGTGATCCCTAATCCTCATCCGTACATTGCACACCCCTAAATGAAAGGGCTATTGTTGAAATTGGGGTGATTATTTTTTTGTATGGATATTTAGCCCGGCCCAAAAGGGTTTTTCCAGATTTTTTTAATGTAATGCTATGACTAAATCCGAAGAATATTTACTCAATTTTTTCTCCTATTAAAAATTCAGGATACGTGTCTAATTTTTTTTTTTTTGAATTGTAAAGATTATATTAAAGTTGGATCGAGTCCACTACCTACAAGCTCAGGTAGCTAGGCAAATAAATAAAGAAAAATCCTCCCGCCCGATGCAGACGAGTTTCGAACTCAGGTCGCCGGTGGTATCACCCAACGACTTTACTACTGTACTACAATGACATCTGCCGGTGTCGAATCTCTTTATCACATGATTCGATGAAATATCTTGAATCTACGTTAAATTGTGTCTCGATCAAATGAATCCCGGGGGTCAATAAAAACAAATCTAGTAGGGGCGGTAAAATATAGTGCATTAATATTGCTAAAATATAAATAAGCATTTGTGACTTCTCAAAAAAAAATTCTAAAGTAAAAAAAATTATTGGTCATGAACGAGCTGAGCTCTATATATGATGTATATTTTATATATATATAGGTAGAGACAGTAGACTCATAGTCCCCTGTAGCCTGTAAGGCTGTGCCTGTCAATAAAGAAAGTTCAAATTGCGGTAATGTTGAACAGCAGCAACGAGTTTAGCTCCCGCAATATCAACACCCATAAACATGACTCCATTCTCAAACCCAAGAATCCCCCAAACTTCTTCCTTTCTCTCTTTACTCGAGGCTTTAGGCTTTGATCCGTGGACCATTCGGCTAGAAGCTTACGGCTACGCAACCACTAGGCATAGAAGATGTCAGGACCCATGGGTGTTACTAATCGAGAATTCTATTCATCCCGTGAGGAAATCCAGGAAGAAATCTAGCAAGAGAGAAAAACTAGTGGGCCATCTTTAACTTTAACACCACACCCATCCCAATGCTCTGCCCACATAGTACTGGACGTTGGATCATCCTACGGGATAAATCCCCAGATTTATCACGGTCAGTATAGCATTACTCGTTACTAATACAATTGAGCTTAGATGTCATAGTAGGCATATCCACTGGCGCAGCCAGAAATTTTAAATGGGGCTAAAATAAGTTAGCGGTTTTGGCGGCCATAGGCCGTCAGTCTTTTTTTGAGCGTTTTAGGTCATAAGCAGTGATTTTTTTTCTTGTTAGGCTTTTTTTTTATTATGAATATAGAAAATTAAAGAGGTGTGTACAAAACAATGCGAAGTAGATGGGTTAAATTGTATAAATTATATATATTGGAGGGCTAAAATATGTAAACACAAAGAATTTAGTGAACTAAACTCTAATATTCAAACAATTGGTGGACTAAAATGCTAAATTCATGCGGACTGGTGGACTAAACTTAGAGACTTGGTAGGCTAAATAAGTTTTTTTTTTTGTTTTTTTTTTTAAACATTAGATTTTATTAATCATCATCAACTGAAAGAAGTTTACAAGAATTGGATGGGAGCCTTGCAACAAGCTGAGCTCCAATCCCTTTTTGCACGACAACCCCAATCCTATGAAAAAGAAAATCACCAACTACAACGTTCCCATCATGACTAGCCATATAGTTACGTAGTCTCTTCAGGAACTCCACCGTGTCACTACCCAACTCCCCCAAGGTAGTGAAAGCGAGCACACCAAGACCAAAGCCCTGAGCAGTACATTTCTCTAAATATTTGTCTTTTTTGCGAAAGACAACATCATCAATTGTCGTTTTTTTTATTATTTTTTTTTATTTTATTTATTTTTTTGGGGTGGAAATGTGTCTTGGTAAGTAATTTTAAGAATTAGGAGAGTCACATACAACCTTGCACGTGTTTCTATTTTTGACAACCAACCATTGAATGAAGCCAATCCACAAACGACAAACCGGGATTTGAACCCGCCTAATAACCAAGACCCAATTCCTGTGTCGTTTCCTGAACCAAACCACAACCCGCTTCAGATCCGATCCCAAACCCGCAACCTGATCCACAACTGATTCATGGGCTTCTCTATGGACATCATATTCATATCTCTAAAGGTAAAGGCAAAGCTCAGGCGAATGATAATGGTTCTGGTTCTAGTTCTCAGAATGTTCCGGATATGATTCATCGTGGTGAACATCCGTTATCCAACTATCTTAACCTCAACTTTGCTGCGGACGTTGCTTCATACATTCAACAATACCAAGGTTTCATACGGCTAGACATCTCAATGGTTAATGGATTGCCTTCAGTTTTAGCCTTTCATAGACATGGCACACAACCGGAGAAGACGTATAGAAGAAGAAACATCTTGTCGGCTGAGGATTTTCCAGCATCAAACCCGGATTTTGCTGCTCAACCTACATCACCAAAAGTAAGAAAAGTACGCACTTTAGCTGAGCTTTTGACAGACCCAAGTCTTCCACCAAATCGTGAACTTCATCCTCAGCTAGAAGTTCCAACACTCAGAACCAGAAAGGGACATGAACATGATATGAATCTTCAACAGAGTTGGTTTGATTTTCAAGATCTTGCTGGTCCAGTGGCGAATGCTTCCCCTTGGGAATGGCGACTTGAATCTCCTCGTACCAACACAGTTCCAACTAAGCACAACTTCCCCATTTTAAACACTCAGCATGATTCAACTTCGTCTGCACCATCTACTTCGAATGCACAATCGCAACCGGCATGGCAGGTTACCCTTGAGGAAATGGAGGTTGCAGAGGTTTTGCTCACTGAATTGCGAGAGCCTAAGGAGGGGCACTCGCCATCTAAATGAATCAACCACCTACCTGCCTTCATATGACTAAGAAGTACTCGAAGGCAGTTGTATTTGCTGCTTACAATGACCTCATCAGACTAGGGTGGGAAGATGGGGTGGTAAATATTTTCTTTGGTCTTCTTCAGTTTCTAAGCTTTGTTTGTTCCAGTAGGTTTGTTGCGTCTTAGTGCTCGACAAAAATTGACTTATCGCATGAATCTTCTACGATGGCTACACTTGGCTCTCATGTTTGGGTTTCTGTCTCATGGTTTCATAAGTTTGGGTTACCCTTTCGGTGAGAACAATCCAACTCTTCGGATTGTTTGTTTGGTATATTTTGACCATTCATGTGAATGGTCACCTAGCCTATTTGTTTTTAAGATGGCTGGGCACAGGTGTTTTGGCGCTGCTATACCAAAGATGGGACTATGGTGATGCTTCTTAGTCATTGAATCACAGATTCTACTCTTGACAATACTTACGCCTTATAAGAGTGTGCTTTGTGTTTTACTTTTGTTTTTTGGTGGGATGTTAGGTTGTTTTTGAGGAAATATAATAAAAGCCCCTCATTTCATTGGGCTTTCAAAATTACCCTTATGCAGGTTAAATATGAAGTCCACTAAAACTGATTTTGTGCATAATCTCATAAATGCCCATATATACTCAGTGAAGTTGATGCGTGTCGAAACCGCACAAATATACTTAAGCTCTAAACCTTCACAATATATGATAATATAATATAATGGTAAGAACAAGTTCGTCCACAAAGAGGTAATTGTTTGTTATTTCAATATTTGAATCCTAAAGTAACCAAGGGGGGGAATGTTTGTTGTTTTAAACTAAAAAGCAAAATAAAATAAAAGCAAGAAAATAAGA
>JAJJMA010327499.1:0-10991 GCA_023529015.1 Papaver nudicaule
TGTAGTCTGGGTATTTAATTCAAGTTTGGTTTTGTGTACAAACGATATAAAAGGGAGGGATTATTATTTAGTCTCTTGTGGGTGTCACCTAACTTTTATTTTACGCTTATTGAGGGAAAAAAAAAAAGGGTTTCTTTTCACACTGTTTCTGCCTGGTTTCATCACGGATCCGGTTTCTCTTTCTCCCCTTCTCTCTCTAAACGAGAAAAGAAACGTTGGTTTTATTTATTTTGGTGGATCTAAAATTAGTAAAGCTGGGGAAGGAAGGTAGAGGAGAGTCTGTTCTCAGGGTCTTTGTATCCATGGGAAATTGTTGGACTGCCAGAATCAAAGCTGAGAGTCCTTATCACACAGGTACTACTTCAAAGGGCTGGTTTGCATGAAATGTATTTTTTTTTTTTTTTTTTTACTTTTTGTTTTGAGTTGTGTTAATCATTACGTTCGCTTTTGGATTTTTTTTTTTTTCATTTGCGTAATTTGGGTATGTCTGAGTTTCTGTACTTCTTTTTTTGTGGATTTTCTATTATGAATTTTCATTAGTGCTGAGTTAAATCATGTCAGACTGAAGATTTATGAAGTATATTAACTAGTATTTGATTCCTTGACATTCAACTGTGTATGCAAACTTAATGGGAGGTTGACCAATTTGAGAAAATGTTGGATCTTGTCCAATTATTATATTTATTATTGATCTGAAATTAAGTCAGTTATGTTCAAGTTCAACTATTTTGGGGAAATTTCAAGTACTGGTGATCTGAGTTGGTGACTGGCAAATTAGATTATATTTCTGCGTTGTTAGTATGTTTGTACGAAAATGATAAATGAACTTGAATGCTTATGTGTTAGTAAATTGGAATGTGTAGGTGGGAATTTGAAATATGTTAGCAATGACGGAAATGATTTAAGTGGCAGTTCAAGTGGGAAGGTGTCATCAAATACAGTTCCTCCAACACCTCGAAGTGAAGGTGAAATATTGCAGTCCACCAACTTAAAAAGCTTTAGTCTTAGTGAACTCAAAACTGCCACCAGGAATTTTCGCCCTGACAGTGTGTTAGGAGAAGGTGGTTTTGGTTCAGTTTTTAAGGGATGGATCGATGAAAATGGCGTTACAGCTACAAAGCCTGGAACAGGCACAGTTATTGCTGTGAAGAGGCTCAACCAAGAAGGATTCCAAGGTCACAGGGAATGGTTGGTGAGTGCTTTGCGCCCATTACAAACTCTGTTATAGTCCCATACAACTTTTGATCAAATCGGTAACCATAATCACATTTTTATCATTGTTATGCCTTTGTCTAGTGGACTGCAGTTGAGCATGTTCGGGTATGGTGAACGTAGAATGTTTTGGTTCATGTGTTTTCCCTCTAGGCTTATGTAGTATGGCCATGGGTAATTCAACTGTGTGTAGCTAATCATTGTAGAAGTAGGTAGTTCTATAAGTCATAATCCTTCCAAGTATTTCCACATATTACTACCAATTAATATAGTATGTGATGCTAAGATGAATTAACTTTTGTCATTTCTTTGGACATATAGGCAGAAGTTAATTATTTGGGGCAACTACATCATCCTAACCTGGTGAAGTTGATTGGCTACTGCCTAGAGGATGAACACCGATTACTAGTTTATGAGTTCATGCCTCGTGGAAGCTTGGAAAATCATCTCTTTAGGAGTAAGTTCTTTATATAACTATTTTATGTTCCTCTCTTGCTTTTTCTTCTTCCCATGATTAGCATACCCCTGAGCTCATGTTTTCCTTTCTGTGATTGATCACTAGTTTTGTTGCTGGTGATGCAGGGGGTTCATACTTCCAACCACTTTCTTGGAACCTCCGCATGAGGGTCTCGTTGGGGGCTGCTAAGGGGCTTGCTTTCCTACATAGTGCTGAAACAAAAGTTATTTACAGAGACTTCAAGACTTCTAACATACTTCTAGATTCAGTATGTGACTTGGGATGCAATTTTGAGTTCCTATTAATTTAGCGTTTCCACTTTCTCACAGTCCATTCAATTTCAAATCCACAGAATTACAATGCAAAGCTCTCAGATTTCGGACTGGCCAAGGATGGTCCAGAAGGAGATAAAAGTCACGTTTCTACTAGGGTTATGGGTACATATGGATATGCTGCTCCCGAGTATCTGGCCACAGGTATGTTTTCTCAGTCCTATTAGTGTTATGAAATTAACAAGTTTCCCCTACAGCTGTGAGTAGGTCATTTAATTTGGATACCATACTATCAACCAAAACCTCTCTATATGTAAACTTCAGTTAGTAAGTAGCATCCAAATAGGCGAACCTAGAACTTAGATAATGGATTCTGCACCCACCCAATCTGTCCCTGGCAGTTTTGGTTCTTGTTCTTCACTGATTACATGAGACCCTTGTTTACCTGTAGCTGGTCTTCTCTGACCCTTGTTTAGCCTCCTCTACTATCTCATCTGTTGTGAACTATAACAGCTTACTACATTATGGTATTGTAACAGCTGCTTTTAAATTATGTGATATCCTTGTTTACCTATAGCTAGTCTTCTCTGACTCTGAATGCTTCTACTAAACTTGAAAACAAACTGTGTCTCCTTTAAAATAAGTCTCTGTTTTTTGTGAAGGCCATCTAACTGCAAGGAGCGACGTCTACAGTTTCGGAGTTGTGCTTCTAGAAATGTTATCGGGTCGAAGAGCAGTCGATAAGAACCGACCATCTGGAGAACATAACTTAGTTGAGTGGGCCAAGCCTTATCTGAACAGTAAACGTAAAATATTCCGAGTTTTAGATACTCGTCTAGAAGGTCAATATTCATTAGGCGGAGCACAAAAGGCAGCTAACTTAGCTCTCCAATGCTTATCCTCGGAACCCAAATTTAGACCAAACATGGATGAAGTTGTCAAGGCATTGGAACAACTTCAAGAAGCAAAAGACACAAAATCAAGTACTGAAAAAGAAATCTTGGGTGATAAAAAACTTTCCAGCAGTACTGGCGGGCCAAAGCACCGGAGAAGAAGTGCAGGTGAAGCTTGTGATGGAAATGCAGCTTCAGGTTCAGCTTCAGTTTCTTATCCTAGGCCATCTGCGTCCCCACTTTATACATGAAAACCATATAAATTTGTTAACTAGATGCAACCGTCTAATGTCTTTAAAGGAAAAGAAAAATAACTTATAGTGGAGAATTGAAGAAAGCCAATGCGAGGAGCTTTGACACTTGCTGTACTGTAATGTTTGTTCGATTGTTGTACAGTGGTTATCGTTTAGATAAAATTGTATTCAAGTTGATCATTTTGTTGTTTCTGGCCCCACTAATGCCTTGTAGCAAAATAATTTTAAAGTTTTTTCGAGCTCTCACATTCACCGGAGTTTCTGGTTGGTTCTGGCTCCACCATAAAACTTTCCAACTTATTTTAAATTATTTTTTAAATAACGGTATATTTTACATTCCAATAAAAAAAACATTATCTTTAAGATACACCTGAAAATAAACTAAAAATCGTGATCCCATCACATGATTATCAACAAAGAAATAAACATCTCATAATAAATCTTTTAATAACAATAAAAATAAAAAAAATCCACAGTCCAAGTCCAGAGTTCAATTACAATAAAAGAAGAGGAATTCTAATTACAATTCCAAACAACTAATTAAACAAATTACGAAAAAAACAAAAAAACAAACTTCCGGTTGTGGATGATTATGCTTCTTCCCAAAAAATAGTTGCACTGATCCTGTTTTTTTCTTTTTGTGAAAGGCAGGCCTTTTATTTATTTAGTTATAGTAAGTTGCACTGATCCTGTTAAATAAAGAAGAAGATCGTTAAAAGCCTATCATAATAATAAAAACCAAAGCAAAAAAATGTTCATCAGAGAAAAAACAAAGAATAGCAAAACAAAAAAACAAAAATCATAGAGGATTTTAATAATTTTACTAATTTGTAGAGAAAAAAAATTCCAAAAATAAAATTACCAAATAAATTCAATTTGAGAGGATAAAATTCGATTTTTTTAATTAATTAGAAAATAAATTTCAATTAATGAGAGAATAAAATTTGATTTTTTTTTATTAGTTAGAAATATAAACCGAAAATATAGAATAAAAAAGGAAATAACTCTGATTAGTAAATAATATATTGTAAAAAATGGTTCTTATGTATTATAAAATAAATCTGAATATTTTTAAGCAGATAAAAAATCGGAAAATATAGAAAAAATAAAATTTTAACCGGAAATAAATTAATGATATTGAATACGAAGAATATTTCTTTTGAGAATAAAAATTATTAAAAAAAATAGTTTTTTTTTAATTAATATAAAATCCAATAGTGCAGTAAAAAACAAAAAGTTTAACCAAAGAAAAAAATACATCAAAGTTTTTTTTTTTTCTTAAATAACATTTTAAAGATTTTATCGGAGTTTATAAAGGGCTATATATAATTTCAAAGTTTTTTCGAGCTCCCACATTCACCGGAGCTTCTGGTTGATTCTGGCCCCACCATAAACTTTCCAACTTATTTTAAATCATTTTTTAAACAACGGTATATTTTACATGCCAATAAAATGAAACATTATCTTGAAGATACACCTGAAAATAAACTAAAAATCATGATCTCATCGCATGCATGATTAGATCAACAAAAAAAATACACATCCTATAATAAAACTAAAAATCGTGATCCCATCACATGATTAGATCAACACAGAAATAAACATCTCATAATAAATCTTTCAATAACAAAAAAAAAAAAAAAAAAAACCGCAGTCCAAGTCCAGAGTCCAATTACAATAAAAGAATTGGAGGAATTCTAATTACAATTCGAAACAACTAATTAAACAAATTACGAAAAAAAACAACCTTCCGGTAGCGGATTGTTAGGGTACTAGACCTTAAACAATGGATGGCAAGCAGAGAACGAGTTAAAGAACCAAATAAAACCCTTTTTCTTTGGGGTGAGCAACCTTAATGCAAAGACAATAGTAAATAAAATTGAGTTTGAATTGATTGATCAATATACAATTGATGCAGGACAATATTAACCAGCCTCTTTGATGTCAGTTACAAGTTTAATATTTGAATTTGAATTTCAAATTCAGTGTAGTTTTCAGTTTATATCTGTGTGTCTAATAACTATCTGTAACTACCTACTAGTATTTAAACTTAGAATTCTATTTGTGTAATCAGATTATTGATATTTGTGGAATATAAAAGTTTTTGTTTAAGTGTTTACACTTTGTGTTCTGTGGATTCAGACACTACCTTGTGGATTCAAGGTTCCCCTTGTGGATTCAAGGGTTTATTTCAAGTTACCGTTGCGTCAATTGGTATCAGAGCCAGGTTTTGATCCTTGTTTCATGGCATTTCAATGATGGAGATTGGTGGCTATCACTCAACTGATGGTGTTCAGGAGGGTGTTGCGAAGTTGAGGCAGTTGCTAACTTTCAAGCGCTAATGAGGAGATCCGTAGAGATGTTAGCGACTACCGTGACTCGTTTGGTGGTTCGAAATCAGTCTCATGATGGAGAATGTCCTCTTCAAGAAGTTCGTAGACATCATAATCATGGCGTGAGACATGATAATATGGTTCCGCACAATCATGGCGTGAGACATGATGGAGGCAGACGTAATGGTAGAGAACAGAAAGACAACATACAGAATCTGAGTACCCAAATGGATGAGTATCCAAGCCTTGATGACGACAGAAATCATTCATTCCAGGGAATGATTAATGGGGTTGTCTGCCGCTTTATCCTTGATGGTGGTTGCATTGATAACTTAGTGTCAAGGGAGACAGTGGAGTCCTTGGTTTTGGAAGCGGATTGGTATCCTTGCCGACCAAATTGAGTGTGCCGACAAGAGGAAGATTACATGTGTTGGTGTATGCAGATTTCCATTGTCATTTGGTAATGTATATCTGACTGTGTTATTTGTGAAGTAGTTGACATGGACATTTGTGATGTTGTACTAGGCAACCCTTGGTTCATTCATGTTGGTGCAATTTATAGAAGCCAAGACGATTCTTTTAGATTTATGCGGGATAATGAAAACATAATTTTAGCACCATGTCTTAAACCAAAGGAAGAAGCAACAATTGTGGAGATTAATAGTTTTCTACAGGAACAATCAATTAAGCAAAAGGAGACAGTCATTGATACAATACTACACAAAGGTGCATGTGCAGATTCAAAATTGGTTCCACTTTCAAGTTCACTTGGAAACAATGTTTTTCTCCAAGGTGGCGAGTTAGTTCCAGTTGAAGAGTCATTGACTGTGGATGTTGCTTATCAGTATGAAGATCCTTTTGCAAAATAAGAGAAAAAAAAAAAAAAGGTGTTGGTGTCGTAACATCCCACCACGCCCGAAAAATGGCTTGTCCTCAAGCCTCAAAATCTGGAAAACGTATGAGAAACTCATATGCATCCTCCCAAGTTGCGTCTTCTTTCGAACGATCCTTCCACTGTATGAGCCACTTAGTGCCTGCTTGATTTCCTTTCTTGAACATCTTTCGGTCCAAGACAAATTCTGGCTCCCATTTATCATAATCCACAATAGCAGGTAAAACTGTATTAGCTGTAACAGAAGATCCTAGCTTGAGCTTAAGTTGTGATACATGGAAAACTGGATGGATACGGCTTTCAGCAGGAAGCTCCAGTTTGTAAGCAACTTCTCCAATCTTTTCCATAATGCGAAAAGGTCCATAAAATTTGGGAGAGAGCTTGGAAAAAGATTGTTGAGAAACTGATGACTGACGATATGGTTGAAGTCGTAAAAACACCCAATCATTAACCATAAAACTTCTCTCAGATCGATGAGCACCTGCAAAGGTTTTCATTCTTGTCTGAGCAGCTTCAAGATGAGACTTCAAAACTTTCAGTGTATAATCTGTAGCCCGCAGATTTAGATCCACATCATTAACTGTCGTAGTACCAGGAAGGTAGCTAGAAATTGTCGGTGGTGTTCTACTGTAAAATGCTTGATATGGTAACATGTTAATGGCTGAGTGGTGACTGGTGTTGTACCACCATTCAGCCCAAGGCAACCATTGAAACCAATCATTCTGCTTCACACTTGCAAAACATCTAAGATAACACTCAAAAGTTCTATTTGTTACCTCCGTTTGGCCATCTGTTTGAGGATGGTAGGCAGAACTACGACACAATTGCGTGTTCTGTAATGAAAAATACGCCTCCCAAAAGTTGCTCATGAAAATCGGATCTCGGTCACTGGTAATGGTCTTTGGCATTCCATGTAATCGAACAACTTCTTGCACAAAAATAGATGCAACGTCAGATGCAGAATAAGGGTGTACCAATGCTATAAAATGTGCATATTTGGACAATCTATCCAATACCACTAGGATAGAAGTCTTGCGTTTGGATGGTGGAAAACCATCTATAAAGTCCATAGATATATCCAACCAGACATCAGCTGGTATAGGTAATGGCTGCAAAATTCCAGGAGGAGATATGGCTTCGGATTTACTTCTTTCACATACATCGCATAGTGAAATAAACTGCTTGACTGATTGTTTCATCCCCTTCCAATAAAAATTCTGCTGAATACGCTTATAAGTACAAAGGAATCCTGAATGGCCACCAACTGGACTAGAGTGAAACTCCTGAAGAAGTATAGAGCACCATTTTGAAGAAGATGATACTACAATTCGACCCTTGTAGCGAAGAATTTTATCAGTATAAGAGTAATGTGCCTTATAACTAGGGCCACGTTATAAGTGTTCAATAAGAACACTTAATTCTGGATCAGTTGTACTCTCCTGAATAATCTCATTGACGCCTGAAAAGATAGGTGTAGAGATAGCAGTAAAACACAATCCTGCATTACGAGATAAAGCGTCAGCTGCAACATTCTCCTTACCTTGACGAAATACTATCTCATAATCGTAGCCCAACAGTTTAGACACCCATTTTTGTTGTTCTATCGAAGATATACGTTGATCTAGAAAATACTTCAAACTATTGTGATCCGTATATATTTTAAAATGTCTCCCAAGCAAGTATGGTCTCCACTTCTGTACATCAGAGATGATTACAAGCATTTCCTTATCGTATATAGAAAGATTTAAGTTTTTACCTGACAAAGCTTTACTGTAGTAAGCAATTGGCCTACCAGTTTGCATTAAAACAGCTCCCAGACCATTTCCTGATGCATCACATTCTAAATAAAACTCTTTCGTAAAATCTGGAAGATGAGAACAGGTGTAGTAGTCAATGCTTGTTGTAAAGCACGAGAGGCAGTAGTAGCTTCATCAGTCCATAAAAACGCATCCTTCTTTAACAACTGTGTTAAAGGTGCACATATTTTACCAAAATTCTTCACAAACTTTCGGTAATAGCCGGCCAATCCAAGAAATCCCCTAAGATTCTTAACAGTAGTAGGTATAGGCCAAGAAAAGACACTCTCAATCTTATCTTGCTCAACTGCAACACCTTCAGATGAGATAATGTGGCCAAGATAACCTACAGATGGTTGTGCAAAAGTGCACTTTGATTGTTTGACAAACAACTGATTTTTACGGAGTACTTCAAACACTATGGATAAGTGTTTAATGTGATCTGACATACTTTTGCTGTAAATCAAAATGTCGTCAAAAAAGACCAAGACAAATTTCCTCAAGTATGGTTTGAATAAGTGATTCATCAAGCTTTGGAAAGTAGCTGGCGCATTTGAGAGCCCAAAAGGCATGACAAGAAACTCATAGTGACCATCATGAGTTCGAAATGTTGTTTTAGGAATATCTGGCTCATGTAGTCGTATTTGATGATAGCCAGAACATAAATCAAGTTTGGAGAAGACAGTGGCACCATGCAATTCATCTAATAGCTCATCCACCATAGGTATAGGAAATCGATCCTTAATTGTCAACTTGATTAGAGCCCTGTAATCAACGCACATTCTCCATGATCCATATTTCTTTCGAACCATTAAAATGGGTGAAGAAAATGGACTAGAACTTGGTCGTATAAAACCTGCTTGCTTGAGTTCTGATATGATTTTTTCGATTTCATCTTTCTGAAAATGTGGGTACCTATACGGACGAACATTGACAGGAGTAGAGCCTGGTGTTAATGTAATTCGATGGTCATGTAACCTTGTTGGAGGAGGAGAAGTTGGTGTGTCAAACACATCTTTGAATGTGGATATTAATTTCTCAATCTCAGGCGCCTCAGCTGAAAGAGCAGTTAATGCAGAAGTATTTATTGCTGATAATTGGAAGCAGAAGCCATAAATTTCCTTGCGCAGTAAACGTTGCATGGGAGCAGTATCCAAGATCATTAAGGCTGAAGAATTATTACCCAATAACTGAATGTCTGCGCCGTCAAATTTAAACTTCATTGACAGCTTCTCAAAATCCCATTCAATAGGTCTTAAAGTACGCATATCCACTGAACCCCTAAAACAGCATCACATCCACTAACAGCCAACAAATGGAAATCAATTGTGAACATATGATTTTTTAGCTGAATTGGAATGTTCAAACACCTTCCTTGAGTGTGTATATGACCACCATCACCAACTGTAACTCGAAGAGAAGTATCTTTTGAGTGAATGTGATAACCACATTGCTTGGCCAATGATGTGCTAAGAAAGTTATGAGTAGAACCAGAGTCTACTAAAATCGTAAGTGGTTGAGCTTTTGAATACCCTGTAATGCGCATTGTTGTTGGAAAAGGAGATCCAATTAGCGAATGCATATAAATAGTAGGATCGGCATCGTCTAATTCAATAGTATCAGAGGCAGGAGTATGATCTGCAACTAGTGTGGTAGTTTCTTGTGTAGTATCTTCAACATCCAAGATAGTTAATCTAGGATTGACACACACATGATTTGGTCTGAAGAATTCATCACACTTGAAGCACAGACCCTTAGCTCTTCTTTCTCTTTGTTCTTCTGGTGACAGTCATCTATATCCAGTAGGAAATGTCGGCTGTTGCTGCTGAACAGTTTGAGGAGTAACTGGATTTCGAAACGGATGTGGGCGATATGGTTGTCTTGTGACAAACTTTGTGGCTGCATAGGCTTCCTCTTGATGTATTGCCTTAGTATAAGCCTCATCCAAAGTTTGTGGTGCAAGCAGTTTAACCACAGACCCAATATGTGGTTTAAGTGAACGAATGAAACAGCTTATCAAGTAATCGTCAGGGAAATCAACAAAATTTAGCAATTTTTCAAATTCTGGTATATGTTGACGAACCGTACCTTTTTGGTCAATCGTTCTAATGGCTAGTCGAGCATCAACAAACTTCTCAGGATTAAATCGTGTACGAATTAAGTTGCAGAAGTCTAACCATGTAGTTACAGTAACTCTTGTTTTTTTCCATCTATACCAGATATTGGCCTCACCTTTGAGATGTGCACAAGCAACTATAATTTTGAGAGCATCAGAATTGTTATACACACTAAAGTACTGGTCAGCATTGAAAATCCAGCCATCAGGATCTTCACCATTGAAGTTTGGAAACTTGATATTGTTATGTGGAGGTCGAGGTTGTTCACCATTATTATTTGGAGGAGGTGGAGGTGGTGGTACAGCGCCATTACCTTGACGAAGTTGAGGAAGAAACTCTGTGAACACAGTACGTAAGGAAGTTTCCAATGAGGCACTGAAAGATGTGGTAAGCTTGTTAGCGAGAGCAGGGCTTTCTTGTTCACGCTGTAACAACTTGTCTGTTATCTTCCTATTCTGCTTGTCTTCATCAAGAACATGTAAATTGGTGATAGTTTCAGAAAGAATATCCAACTTGTCACCAATACCTGTAATATTATCTTGGAGGAGCTTCAATGCTTCTGTATACGTCATTGTAAAAAAAAAAAAATTGGGTTTGAAATTGAATGTGAACTGAACCTTGCTCTGAACAAGATGTTAGGGTACTAGACCTTAAACAATGGATGACAAGCAGAGAACGAGTTAAAGAACCAGATAAAACCCTTTTTCTTTGGGGTGAACAACCTTAATGCAAAGACAATAGTAAATAAAACTGAGTTTGAATTGA
>JAJJMA010327504.1:0-12799 GCA_023529015.1 Papaver nudicaule
TGCTTAAACTTTAAGCAAAGCCTCCCTTGGTGATTACTATAAATAGACGACCTTCTGCAAGATACAATCTCAATCCTCTACACATCTATGTATCCTTGCATAAAGGTTAGTCGTCATCTCGAAGTCCTTTTAGGACTACGACTATTGAAAAGACTTCACTTGAGGATCGTGAAGCACAGGTCGGAAGTAAAATTCCATCCCGTATCTTGGGTCGATTGAATTCTTTCAATCTTATCACGACCAAGATTTGATAGAAACTTCTTAAGGTAGATCTTGAATCGTAAACCCTAGAAGTTCCCAAACGCAAATTCACGAACTAGGTTTCATACTAAGTTCATCACGCGTTCGGAGGTAAAGTTGTTTAGGCTAGATCAATAAGCCCTATTCAACATATCGATTTCCATTAACCTTGACTTTAAGTCTAAAGGAAATCACAATCGTATTCTCGTTTAATTACTTGGATACTTTTAGGCGTCCTGTTAGAGCTGGCAATTAGTGACCCGACTCGCGGGTTTGCCCGAACCCGGCCCGTAAATTACCCAACCCGACTCGACCCAATAGATGACCAAGTCGGGTTAGGGTTTAGAAAATGCCAACCTGTAGGAACTATGTGTTTACCCGCCCCGCCCCGCTAACCCGTGGTTTTGCCCGCCAACCCGTTGCATGTTGTATGTGGCACCTTCTATGACCGATTTCTGCCGCGTGTCTACCCTAATACCACTAACAAAACACCGATTACCTATCTCTTTTTCTCTTTCATCTCATCGCCTCGACTGCGTCTCCCTCAAAATCAAATCTTCTCAGTTCTCTTTCTCCCTCAAATCTTCTCAGTTCTCTCTCAAATCTTGTTTTTCTTCAAAAATCCATGCAAACCTAAGAAAGAATTAAAGAGTTGAAGTTCAAATCTTCTGCTGGTGAGTTAGGTTTTGCAGTTTTGCTGTGTTTTCCGATATGTAATTGTAAGTTTGATTTGATTGTGTTTTCTTTTGATAGTAACGTTATTACTTATTTGTTGTGTTTGATGTGAAACAAGGTAAGAACAAAGAGGGGATCTGAGAGATTTAGAGGAAGCCGACCAGTCTGGAATCTGGATTGAAGTCTGAATAACTGGCAGGTTTGTGAGTCTGTACTATGACCATTGATTATTGAATTTGATGAATAATGAATAATACATTGATTCTGTTGAAATATCATGTTGACTGTTGTATATGGATGCATCTTATTCTTAACTATCTGCTTACTGGTTTCTTTGTATTTGTATATGAAATTGAAACCCATGTTATCTTTAGTTTAAATTGAAACTTTGATTGATTGTTTGATTATTTTTTTCATGGCAGAATTGGTACTAAATGATATATCTGTTGTTTTTACTTGCAAAAACAATGTACCGTCTCTACGTACTTTCGTAGTGCTCGGAGATCAAAGTCGAACAAGACAAGCCTAAACCAAGAAAATGGCCGTTCCCATCTTACTTCGGTCACAGATAGGATAGAGGTTGGTCTAGGGAGGGAAACATCGAAGAAACTTGAGATCAGGTTGAGGATGTGTTTTGGGTGTAAGAGTTCAAGATCTCCGTCGTGAAGTCGACTGGAAATCTCCAAGGCTAGAAACGTGTTTCGATTCTCAGGTGTTTTCTCTGAGGCTCTGGTTGTTTCTGTTTTGTGTGTTCTAGGTGTTCTGAACGTTCTGCCTTGGAAGATAGAGGAAGCCTCTATTTATAGTTTGAACTCACCCTGATCTCTCGACAGAGAAGGTGGAAGTCGTGGAAGAGTGGAGGAGTGGAGGACATGCGCTGGTTTCCGTAACTGCCTGAGTCGTGTAGAACATGCCCACTCGCGCCATCTTCTCGTAACTGTCCACTATCTCCATCAGTTTCTTTCAACTGCCGTAGACCGCCAGACCAATACCCCTAAAGTTATCCCCCTGTGTGATGTTTTGATGTCTCGAGTGAGTGATACGCGGATATTGCGTAGTTGATTTGAGTAGAGTAGAGTCATACAACTAATTGTCGTGACCAACATGAGCGTAGTGCCTCCGGGACACGAGTATAGGAGTGGCCTTGGCTGTTGGCCAAGGCCATGAGTGTTTGAATGCGCTTTGGCGCTAGTTATGGTGGCGCCACGGCCTTGGCCAAAAGCCAAGGCCAATTTTGGACGCGCTTTGGCGTTAGTCGTGCTAAGGTGGCGCCACGGCCGTGGCCCCTGGCCAAGGTCCACTTGTTGTGGCGCCATGGGTCATGGCGCCACGGCCTTGGCTTCTGGCCAAGGCCAGCCTGTTTGCGGCTATACTTCTCGTTACGGTCTTGGCCTTTGGCCAAGGCTAAGTAGGTTTGTGGCGGCTTATGCCATGGCCTTGATTTTTGTGGATCCATGGTGGCTCATGGTTTGTGGTGCCATGCTATGTGGCGTTATGGCTTTGGCATCTGGCCAAGCTCGACTTTGGGGCAACCTGTGCCTTAGTCGTGGTGTGAGTGCTTATGCTACAACACACTTGAAGTCATGGCGTGTTTATCCATGGTATGCTAGACCATCCTGAACTTGGGATTAGGTCTGCTTAAGCCTGCTTAGGCTGTTGTATGCTTCTCAGAGAGCTCTGGACCGGCCTGGAGCTTCAATATTCCTGAGGTTCGCATCAAGACTCGCATGTTGAGTCGTATTAAGAGGAAATCCATGAGGACACGTCTCTGTTAGTTCTTCACCGTGTACCATTGAGCGATCTGGTTCTGGTATCGAAAAGGGTGTCGACACGAAGCATATCAATGGGTTTAATATGTTGGTGAGGTTATCAGTATTGCACTATGATATTATCCTCTCCATCGGAGTTAGAGAGAACTCATAGGGAGTTTATTCAGCTCATGGAATGGGTTGCACTCTGAGCTATAAAGATGTGCATGAATAGGCGATCGCCCTTAATACGGCGTGGTTTCGGGTGTGTTTTTTACAATCTTGTCCCTCTCTCATTTTTCACCATCTACATCTGTAACAATTTGGTTCATCTGTTCTTCATTGTATAATTGGTAATTGTTGTGTACTTGTGTTGTCTTTTCTTTCTTGTCATCTTTGTCATTCTAGTTATTGTGTTCTAATTGGTTCCTTTGTAATCAAATGATTGGTTTGTATATTGTGGTGTCATACTGTCATGTCATGGAGATAGTATATTGTGGTGTCATACTGTCATGTCATGGAAAACTAGTTCTGTTCATGTTGCCAAGAAATTGAAATTTGGTTAGGCTGTTAAGAAAATACAATATGATTCAACATGCAAATTGAAACTGTTCATAATGATTTGTATTGTAATTGCATGTGTGGGTTTGTAATTGAAACTTCCAACTTCCATATCTTGAAGTTTTCGGTCCAGACATAATTAGTTCTCGGACTTGTCGTGTCTTGGCCCATGGAATTCAACAACTTCCAAGCGATGTTCAAACTAAGTATTTGGACCAGAAGTCGCAAAGCGATGTCCAAACAAGCATTGGACCAGAAGTCGCGAACCTTCGAACAAGGTTGAGTCTTCTTTAACTTTTGGCTTAGTCCAAAGTTCTAAGAAGATTGAGAATGGGTATTCAAGCTATGGACTTTCCTAGTTCCGGAACTTGCTTGAGCCCTACTCAAGGTTGCTTAAACTTTAAGCAAAGCCTCCCTTGGTGATCACTATAAATAGATGACCTTCTGCAAGATAAAATCTCAATCCTCTACACATCTGTGTATCCTTGCATAAAGGTTGGTCGTCATCTCGGAGTCCTTTTGGACTACGACTATTGAAAGACTTCACTTGAGGATCGTGAAGCACAGGTCGGAAGTTAAATTCCATCATGTATCTTGGGTCGATTGAATACTTTCAATCTTATTACGACCAAGATTTGATAGAAACTTCGTAAGGTAGATCTTGTATCGTAAACCCTCGAAGTTTCCAAACGCAAATTCACGAACTAGGTTTCATACTAAGTTCGTCTCGCGTTTGGAGGTAAAGTTGTTTAGGCTAGATCAATAAGCCCTATTCAACATATCGATTTCCATTAACCTTGACTTTAAGTCTAAAGGAAATCACAATCGTATTCTTGTTTGATTACTTGGATACTTTTAGGCGTCCTGTTAGAGGCAGGGTAGCGCTAGTCTTCACGAAGGGAAGTGGAGCAACTCCTAGGCCTGTAAAGGACGTCAGCTAGGGGAATCAAGTACGTAGGCTACCGCGGGAGCCAAGAGACGTAGGAGCACATTGGTAGCTGAATTGCTTATAGGGTGAATTCAATCTCGATACAGTCCAGTCCGAAGTCTGAGAGTAGGCTAGCGTCTGTATACCGTTCATACTAAGGGTGTTCACATCTGTACAAGGTCCCAGGGTTTTTCTCCTAGGTTTGCAGTTTCCTCGTTAACAAAATTCTGGTGTCTTGCATTACTTTTCCCTTCCGCATTATATTGTGTATCACCCCGATTTTCGAGCCAGGCGAAAACCCGGAGTGCCACATCAATATCATAGCCAAAGCCCGGCTAACAAAGCCCAAGCCTATTAAGTAATTTATTTGGGCAATTTTAATTTTATTGCAGCGGAACTTAAAATTTTGCTTAGGAAATCCAACCATTCATTTCCAAGGATTTTAAAGGTAGCGGAAGCATGTTACAATATATTTATAGAATAAAACCATCACCAATGTTGAAGACATAAGAATTAGTTCAAACACAATGATTTCCACACCAATTCGTAAAACTGAAAACTGAGCAAGATGTATTCCTCGAATTTTAAAATAATCATACGAGCTTCATAATTTAATATAATTATATAATTGAATTCCTAACCGATAATTACGTCGTATATGAATTTATAATAATTTTAGAATGAAGTTTACTAGTCTTTGACCACAGTAAAACGTACAGTTGACCAACACTACAGAAAGGCTAAACTGTGATAGTCTGTTTTGTAAAAATCATATTAAATCTTTTGCAAGTCTAGATCAAACAAACTTTAGTATTTTGGAAAGACAACGAAAAGTTCTATCATTTCTCAGAAGACATCATTTTCAAAATAAACATGTATCATTTCTTAAAAACACTATCTATCAGATTCAATTGGAATTTTCAGAAAACCCTACGTGAAGAACATAACTACTATTAATTATTTTTAAAATACATTTACTGAATGGAAAATTATAATATTTCACACCAACATTTTTACACATGTTTATAAGTTAACACAGAAAGAATATCACGAAAACCTATTATGAAATTAAAGATAAAATTAGTCAACTCAACCTAATACACAATTCTTTTACAGCTTTGAGACTTAGATTTATTACATCTAAATGACTAATTAAAATATAACACCATTCTCTAGCTCCCCGATGGTCATCTCCTTGATACGCATTATAATCTGGAATTGGTGTCATTAAACGACGTGAGTGTTACACTCAATAGGCAAGAAGCAACAAAACATTTTTAAACTCTTTTAACAAAAACATTCACGATCCATTCCACAACATGTATAAACCACATCATGTTATAAAGTAATAAAATCATTCAAACCGCTCACACAACCGGAGCCAACCCTGCGCAGGTTTAGGGAATCACATCCGTTCCCAGGGATAACTCGTATCCAAATCAAAGAGTTCTTTAGAGATCACACCCGTCTCATGGACAACTGTATCCAAATCATGGAGGTTTGAGAACACAACCGTTTCACAATCATATATGTGTATATATATATACATAGTATATCAAACAATCACAATCATGAATCAATAATTTAAAAACGTTTAATAAATCTTTTTAGAGTTGGTGTTGCGCCTACCTCGATCGCTGCCGAAAAGACTCCATTAAAACTTGCAATCGAATATCTACACTGTAGGCATCTCTTCTTTCATAGCCCAATTAATATTCTCTAGTCATAGTATAACTTAAAGTTTTCACGATAAATATGAACGATGAAGGTTTTTCTACTCTAACCTTAATGACGGCTACCCTTATTTCTCCTCGTGGACTTTCTTTGTAGTACATTTTTATATTATCAGAAACCAAAACCGTACATGACCTAGGAAACTAAATCATCCATGCAGAGCCTACTAGGTAATTTCCTTTCTTTTGAAAATAAATACAAATTATTTGACAGCCATTAATTTTAAGACATGCATGCAATTTAGCATAACTAACTTACCAAAATAAAAGAACGCATCCCATGAAATAATATTTCTCATACTTCCCTCCTAACATCGACTAAACACACGCTCCGGATCCTCTACACCCAAATTTCTCTGCACCTACCAATCAAAATACGCAACTTGTCTTATTTTTAGCTACCAAAAAATAATTACATTTTAGTTTTTATTTTAAAAGATTTTGTTAGAGATAAAAAGGAAAATAAAATTTCCTAGATCTAGATGAAAACGGGAACATTTTTCTCTTAAAATTATTATATTTTAAACATTTTGTTTTAGAACTTTTATTTGGAAATAGGATTGAGATCAAAAACTGATTTAGTGATGTCTGTGCACTTTTTTTTTTTTTTTTTTTGGACAACATGTCTGTGCATTTTTGATAAGCATACATTTTGTTTGTTTCATTCGTCGTCTTTGTTCCGAAAATGCTAGCTCACGTATGTTTCCTTCATAAATTCTTTCAAATAGATCTGGGAGAGCTGGGAAGATGAATAGAAGAATTGTAGCATCGCTCCATATGCACTTGAGAAGAAGTACACGGGGATACTATTAAGCTACAATGTTGTGTAAACTTGGAGTATGCTGATTTCTGATTCAAGACTTTTGGTAATGGGGTGAAAAATTGGATAGCGCAATTTTCATTATTATGCAATCGGGTCTACGATATTGTACATAGTGTAGTCGGTGCTGTCTAAAGAACATCAACCATGGAGATAAATATGATGCAATGCAGATTCCACCTTCATTCTAACCATTGACAACTCTTTTTCGTCTTCGTCTTTTATTAGCTTATTGTAACCCATTCAGTGACGTAAAATAAAGAAAAAAATTGTTAGCCATAGACGCAGCAAAGTAACTATGTAACCAGTCATTTTAATTTTGAATTTGTACATACTTGACTTGGATCATTGGACAATAACCTACCAACAACTCAAGTATGTAATTAACCTCGGGAAGGTTAGATCAGAACAATTTGGTTTGTAAAGGAAAAGTTTTCGATTTTTTTGCGAGAAAATTTGTAAAGAATTTTTTATGCGGAAAAATTTACTTCCCTTTTTTTTTATCTAGATCTAAGAAATCTTATTTTCCTTTTTTATCTCTAACAAAATCTTTTAAAATAAAAACTAAAATGTTATTTTTTAGTAGTTAATAAGACAAGTGGCGTATTTTGATTGGTAGGTGCAGAGGATCCGGAGCCATACTTTAATACCAATTAAAAACTAACACCAGCGAATGGAATACTGACATGTGTCAAAAAAAATCAACTAATGATGACATGCAGTGAGTTATTAAAATTTGACTCTAAACCAATCTAATTTTGCTCTGTTATCTCACGAGCAAGTTAAAATGCCAATGTAAAATCCAAAACAACATTTCCTACCATTAATGCAGCTATTTAATTTAATAATATATAGAGTCTAACAACCAGTGAAAAGATGACAAGTGGTATGTAATAAATAAATAATAAATCAGTCAAATTCTTTTAGAGTTGATCTTTCCATTTTTAACTTAAGTTTCCCAATTAAATTAATTAATCTAAAGATTATTCTTAATTATCTACCACTAATAACGTGATTAGCCATTAATATTGATTAGCTAAACATCCTTAATTATTTCCATTAAATAATTAACTACCACTAATAACGTGACCCGTGTCAAGCAATAAATAAAATAAATCTAATTTGCCAATGTTGGCCAAGCCATGCGACTAAAATAACTCCAATAATTTAGGCAAATGAGTATCCCACGTAATTAATTATGGTTAAGTAACCTATCAAAATTATATTACTTTCCTAAATTAATTAATTTAGCAACCAATAATAAAATCACATGCAAAAGATTTAAAAAGAATAATATTTATGTTTAGCTTTAATTTGATAATTATCTAACCAAAGTTAATTCCTTTAATTAACCCAAATTAATACTATTCAAACTCTAATAGCCAATGAGAAGCCAACAAGTCTTACAATATTGATACTCATGCTCACATTCCTTTTAAAGTTCAAGTAATATCTTTTAAAATTATGATAAATTCCTGAATTATCACATGAAATTACGAAATTACCCTTTTTATGTGAAAAGACAAAAATACCCCTTTGTTAAAAGACTAAAACCCCCCTTTGATTTGGGACAGGGTATTACATATTGTCTCTGATCTATATAATAGAAGTAATTGCAAGTTTGTTGATTCATAACCTTTGAGTGAATCCATCTATATTGAGATCTACAAGAACTACGTTCTTGCTAGGATCGGTTCTCTGAACTATACTCAGGTTGTTGTTTGAATATTGATTTGTGAGATCGTTCAAACAACCATAATCAACTAGGTTCACGAAAACTAAAAGTTGGTGGTGTATCTCGGTATCCCCGCTTTTTCAAGGGTTTCCAAAACTTGTGGGACAAGTAACTAGTTGTGTTATTCCAAAGCAACCTATCTTATTGAGTGCTATAAATAGAGGTGTCTAAGGACGAAAACCGCAAGCATCAAGCATACGTGAAGATTCCTTAGGGAAGTGATCGTAAAACTCTTTTCACTCCGGTGAATGCTTGTTGTGGTATAGTCATCCTCTATTAGGTAGCAGTTCCTCTTGGGATTTACCTACGACTATAAAGACTTCTCTTGAGAGTTGGGAAGCACAGGTAGGAGATTGAGACCTTAGTGGTTGAAATCGGAGTAACCTGTAACCTTGGTAACCTGATTACGTTATTGTCTATTATATGGTCCTTGTCTTATGATATAAGGCCATTCAAGAACTGATACGTTACATACAAGGTTGAAAGGAAGCAACGCACGGCTGCACTCGGTGTTGTAAGACCTAGTTATCTCCAGTTGTATAAGTTTCTTAAGTGATTCTTCGTGTACAACTGAGGTAAAGACAAGTTGAGCATAGTTTACTCAGTTTACTTATCAGCCCCCGCTTGTAAGTAGATTTCCGTATGACCTGGAGAACTCCGAAAGAAGTCACTTTGTGTATGTCAAACTGATAGAGGACAGTTCAAACATACAGTTGATAATTTAGGTTGCAAAGCCGGAATTGTTGACACAAGCCTTTAACAACGGTTAAAGCAACTCCTAGGTCTGTAAATGACGTCAGCTAGGGGAATCAAGTGCGTGACGATCTGTGGGGGATCTAGAGACGTAAGGAGTGCGACAGTAGCCAGTTCGCTTGGAGGGTAGAATTGGTCTCTGCTACATCCCAGACCGAAGTCTTATAGTAGGCTAGCGTTTGTAGACAGTTTGTACTGGGCGGCGTTCAATCTGGACGAGGTCCCGAGGTTTTCTACAGGTCGTAGTTTCCTCGTTAAAAAAATCTCTGGTGTCTTGTGTGCTTTACTTTCCGCATTATATTCTCTGATTATATAATTAAAGCAAACACAAGAAGTACGTTATTATAAACCTGATCGTTGTCCTCAATCCATCCCTTGGATTTACCAAGACCCTGTCTTGTGTTGGACTGATCTTTGTGATCCAAACTCAGGTTAACAGATCTGGATATTGATTTTTGAGATCGTCCAGATCTGACCATAAGTCTCACGAGCCCAAACGAAAAGTTGGTTGTATTTCGGTACCCCTGCTTTTTCGAAACCATCGAAGATTGTGAAAATACCAATAAGAGAACCAGGGGTAACTGGTGTGCAATACTGCATAAGATGGTTGAACCATCGAAAATTGTGAAAATACCAGTAAAAGAAGGATCATACTGATCGCAAAGTAGAACTGTGGAATTCTTCCATTAGGTACTTGAAGGGGGACTGCAATAAAACTTAGAACAACATAATGATCATACTGTTAGAGATATGCTTTTTGGTTTCAAAGTTATTACTGTAAATCATGGAAACTTATATCAAATCAATATGCAGGCTTTAAAGACAACAATATAATGTTATACTACCTCCGTCCCAGAATAATTGAGCCACTTTATTTTTCATTTTACGCTAAAAATAAGCTAAATGAAAAAGGAAGTAGCTCAATTAATTTGGGACGGAGATAGTTGGGTCAACCGAGCGAAGCGAGGGAGGACCCTATATATGGTGATTTTTTTGTTAAATGTAGGGTAATAAATTAGTCAATTTGGATAAAAATATTGAAATTTCATGAGGCCTTTTCCATAGGCCGTGTCCACCTTTTTTTTTTTTACTAAAATGCCCCCCGAAAATTCAACTTTTAATTTTAACCATAACAAAAAAAGGATACTGGGTCAGAAATTTTTTATTTGTTGAGAGTAAAAGTGTACATTAACTTTTAACAATTTTAAAATATTAATATCTTTTAAAATACACGTCAAATTTTCGCAAAAGTTATATGTCTATAAAGCTCTTTAAATTATCTACGCAGTGAGTATAAACATCAATATCTAGGGCTGTACATGGTACAGTTTGGAACGGTTTTAGCCTATACCCAGTACCAGAACCATAGGAAACAATTTTTAAATTTTCCGAATTGTTCCATACCATTTGCCAACGGTTTTGATTAACATGGAATTGTCACGGTTTGGTAAGAAACCAACGGTTTACCAAAACTATTAATTTTGTCGGTTCCAAGAAACCGACAGCTCAAAACTAGCATTTCCTCTAAAAGAGATATTCATTTATACTTCAAAAAGAGAGGAATTCGTTCGTACTTCAAAAAGAGTTATTAACATTTCCGTTAGATTATGGACAAATCCATATGAAAATGATAAAGCAATAAAAACAATTAATAAAATGCACAACCAAGCATCTCTTCTCAAAAAATAAGAACAATAGTTACACCATTTCGCTTTCTCCAATCTAGATTTGATTTTAAGAATTATATCTATGGCTACTATTAAACGGTTTTTCCAACAGTTTACGGTTTGGTATTAATAGTTCACCATTACCATACCAATATCAACGGTTTTCGAAAAAACAAAAACCATGGCATGCCATTAGATAGATGGTATGGTTCGGTTTAGGCCTTAACGGTTTGGAACGGTGCGGTTTTACGGTATGTACCATGCCATGTACAACCCTATCAATATCGATTTTAAAATTTTTGCCTAAAAGATCATTATGTTAACTCTCATGGCTATATATCATGTTTGTTGTGATTTGTGAAGAGTAAAATGCAAGCATGTGCATGGCACATGTGTTCTCACTAATTACATCTCCTCAATTAATCTTCACCTCTATTAATAAATTTTCATTTTTGTCAAAGAGATGTATGAGTTTTGAGTCGCGTTTTCAGTTAAGTTTCCGGCAGAAATTGTAATATACATAAAACTGTCAGAAAAATTCTGAACATGTTCAACTGAATATAAATTTTGTTTTACTAATTTATCAAAACATCTGTTTTGCTTACATTTTGTTTTCCTTTACAAATTCTTTGTTCTTTCGTTGATTTTTTCGGACGATCCATCCACCGAGGCAGCGGTCATCTAGTATAAGATTTTATGCAACTAGAGAATATCAAAATCATGTTCAAATCATTTAAGTTGGTAATCAATATTGAAAATATGATGCAAATGCAATCCTATTTTAGATGCTGAGTCGACTCATTTTCTCCCGATGAGCTCTTGTTCCTTTAAATTTCCTACCTAAATTTGGCCCCATTCATGAGTATTTGGCCTCATGAAAAAATAATTCTGGCGGCGGATGTTATATAGTAAAATCGGAAAACCCCTTATAAAATAAGATCGTTTTACCTTTTCTCAATTAGTTGCTAATTAGGTGATTAAAGTCTAAACAAAATTAATTAGTCTTAATTCTCATATCAAAACAAGATTAAAAATTATCAAACATGATCAAACATGAGAATCACCCTAGTTTTTTAAACCAAATCTTGAATCTGAACAACGCACAATCGGTATATATATATAGCCACTTAAACCGATTATTGTTGGGTTCTCGAACAATCGGTATATATTATTACCCAAATAAGCCGATTGTTGTTAATCTACCCAGAAATTTAAACAAAACAATCGGTGTACCCATACACATTGAACAATCGGTGCATATGGTGTGTCTATATGGGCCGATTAAAAACATAAACGGTTCTTATGAGCACCAGTATTCACCGATTTCAATTGAAAAAAGTTTAGTTTTTTTGATTTGAAACACGGTCGGTCTATTTTAGATTCAGTCACTCACATAGAGTTTTGCAATTTTGACTATCGTGAATGTTTCTTTGCTGTACCATTTACCTGCACTCACATGGAGTATGCCATTTAACTTAAATTTTCATTCAGCTTTTAGAAGAAACTCCAGAAAACCCACTCTTCCAGTGCACACATTGGACTTTCAAAAACGAACACTTGTGCCGAACACATAACAATCCCTATATAATGTACAACGAGCAGGACTGTTATAAAATTATAGTTCTTATGGTAGTGGTGATAGACAATGTTGAAATCACACAATCAATCACTTAAAACAAAAACAATAAACAATCCTTGCCATGAGCAGAGCAATGAAGATTCAGCTAACCCCTTTTTTTTGCTCCCATAAGTCTTCTTACACAATTTTTCAAGCAACAATAATAATTGCTATGTAAGTCTCATTTATAATCTACCATAAACTAGTTACCTCGAACAAAAGTGGTATCAAAATATGACGCAGGAGTTGCTTCACTGTGATGAAATGGGTCTGATTTTGTAAACTATTCTCTTTTCCCTCCTTTTGGGTACACTTATTAAC
>JAJJMA010327510.1:469-15014 GCA_023529015.1 Papaver nudicaule
ATTGGTCATATTTTGGTTGAAAACTACTTGCGATGAGTCAAAATCTTCGTCGAAGCTCCAAATCTAACGTCTTCTGATGAGTCGAATTCTTCGTCAAAGCACCAAACGTATAGGTATTGATCATATTTTGGTTAAAAACTACCTGGGACAAGTTGGATTCTTCGATCGGAACACTAAACCGAATGTTCTTATTCATATTTTTGCTCAAGAACGTCTTGTTATAAGTCGAATTCTTCACTTGGAACACCAAATCTATAGGTACGGTTCACACCAAACCTATAAATGTTTGGTAGATTATCACTAAATTGATCCCCTAAGTCGGATTCTTCACCGCATCGAAGGTTGATTCGAAAAATACCGAAAACACGAGCTTGAGAAAGCACACAATCCGTATGACTATCCAAGCGATTCTCCACCGCTCATCAAGAGTTTCAGAGTGAATACCAGCCGTTCATCCATCTCCCAATCCGTATGAGCCTTCAAATGGTTCTCCACCGTCGATAATCAAAATCAACCCCCAATCTCTCACCGTCCAACATAATTTCTCATTTACAAAACCCTAAGCTCTCAGAAACCCCCTTTTTTCCCCTCTCCTTCCCCTTCTCTTCCTCTCCTCGCAGCCTCTTTCCCCTTCTCTTTCCCTTTCTCTTTCCCATCTCTGTTTCAGTTCTAAAATCTCACCACCACCACCACATACATCGAATCCATCTCTGTCTCAGTTTCTTAATCTCCGATTCCCAATCTCGATTCTAATAAATCGATTACTTCAAGGAAACACCACTAGTTCAGAAAAGAGTTGTTGTGTAGAACAGATCTGTGTAACCCTACGAAGAATCAATTAGATCTAGACTTCAGCACCACCACCACATACACCTATCAAATCAATTCCAGGTTTTCAGATCTGGTAAAGTTTCTTTCTCTTCTAACTATTCATTTGAATTCTCAGTTTTAGGGTCTGATTTGTTCTTACTTTGATTTCAATTTCTTAGATACGGAAGCTAATTTTTTTATTTGATTGTTACAGGGGTTGCTAATTTGATGAAGAAGTTGTGAAGAAATCCTGGGGTTCTTAGAAAGAATTCTTCTCAATCTCGTGAGGTTAGGTTTTGATTTCTAGCCCTTTGTTTTTTTATGTTTGATTTAGTATAACAACTGCGGTTTTTGTTTGATTTTGATTTTGGTATTCTTTGAACTTTTTTTAGATTTTGGATTTGGCTGCAAAAGATCATGAGGTGGTTCCAATCCTCTTCTTCAAGCTATAACTGAAAATTACTGTCAAGTGATTTGGTTATAGTTATGGGATTAGCTTGAAGAAGAGGATTATCCCAATGTGTGTTGTTCAGTTTCTAGTCTTCAAGGGACAGATTAAGGAACATTCCCAGAAATCTAACCTGCAAAGGTGTGTGAGCAACTATCAAAGGTATACCACACTTAACCGCTGACGTCTACGTTGTATTTAATGTTGATCATATCTGATTTCACCTTCTCATCGGCATTTTTTGATCAATTCTTGTTTATAATAACGTTCTTAGTCCAATAACTGTGTCAATTAAGGAATGCAGACTTAGGGTGTTTTTTGCCGAATTAAATTTGGTATATGGTTGCTTTAGGAAATCAATTCTGACTCTTTTAATTTATTTTTGCGGAAACTATAAATAAATTTGCAGCTCTCATTGATAATAGAAACCATAGCATTGTAATAATTATGGCCTACAGAACATCGTAGCATTAGTACTTAGTAGCAATCTTTTGGAGTTGGTAGAATATATATTTGTCTTTAATGGGATGGGTTGATATGTTGGTAACTGGATATGTTTGTGTCCTGTTGGTAGATTCTTCCCATCTTCTCTTTCTCGTGTAGCATTACTCATTGTGCAGACCACTTGCGTAACTGAAGTATTTTTGTTCTTGTTGAGGCATATGTATTAACTTAGGTGAATTGAAATAGTTCATTGCCATTTAAATAATTGTTTTGGTTGTATACTTTAAGAAAGCATATGTGACTTATTTGGTTCTTTTGTTACTCGTGGACTTGCATTGCTATCCATAGATTCGGGGCTTGAATGTAGATTCTCTGATTAGTGGAACAGTACCTTTGTCATATTGATTATAATTGCATTGATGATGGATTATTTGTATGTTTGCAGGACAATGATTTCAATTTCTCAAAATGCTGTGTGAAGAAGCGCGTCAAGTACGACATGGAAAGACCCCTGCAAGTGGAGGATACAACTCTAACAAATCTATAAAATCTTCTGGGTCAGTTTCATGCACTTCATGCAGTAAGTACGCTACTGTCTTTGAATTCATATTTTGCTTATTACTACTGTATATTGGTGTTTGACTGGTGGAGCTGTTGTGGTGGGTGATTGTATCAGTGTTGGACTGGCGGTGGTGTTGTTGGTAGTTAGCGTAATGCAAGGGTTCCATTAAGAAAGTTCCATGTCCTGGTCTTTGAGTGAAAACGATTGTTAATGGAGATGTTTCAGATTGGTGTAAGTAATCAATTGTTATTGTACTTGATCTTTTGTTTTCGTTTGAATCTCAAATTGCATCTAATAATAATGTGTTGTTGTTGTTGTTGTTGCAGGGAATAACTTGTGGAGGATTGGGTATTATTCGATTGGTAACTGCCACCACATTGAGTGTGGAAGTAACTTTTGACCTAGTTTTAAGGTAATGCAGTGAATTGGAAGATATTGTTGTGAAATTGAACAAATTTTAGTTACCTGAAGATGGCCTGATATGCCAGCCTAGAAGTATTACCGTGTATGCTATTAATACTGTTAGAAGACTTGATATTGACCAGATTTTTCGTTTTTTTGTTGTTTAATATGTGTATGAGCAGCCACAGGTAGCTAGTTGTACTATCAATCTGGATTGTTGGAATACCACTTGCTTGCCCTCTTTTCCTGGTTCCAGGTATGCAGTCGCCTTAACTGATTGTATATTTATTATCATGTGAGGTTTACAAATTGTGAATGTTACCTTATGTTGCTCGTCTATTCATTGTGTTTTGTGGTTGTTTTATTTCAGGAAATTGCAAAGGTATGAAGACTGGGTATTAGTGACAGAAGCCGGACTACTCAAGGCAGTGTTTTAAGTGGTTCCCATTTCAAAATGTAACTTTTCGATTTTTGAAATTGAAAGGGTTGAGAGTCCTGAGAGATTGTATCTGTAATGAATATTGTAAATGGATTTCTCATAATGAATGAAAAATTGCAGATTTATCAATTAAAGCATGTGTTTTTAAATGAATTTTCAGTTTCAGTAATTGCATTTTCAGGTGACCGTAACTAACCTTTCAGATCACCAGAACTGACACAAATCCCGGTCACCGGACTGACGCATCCGTGACACATGTCGTATGTTTATTGGTCAGCTCGGTGACACGTGTCACCATTAATTGGTCAGTTAGTTGACACGTGTTGTCCATCAATTGGCCAGTTCGGTGCCACGTGTCCTCTGTTAATTGGACTGCAAGGTGGCACGTGTCGCCCTTTTATTGGCCAGCTCTCTGACACGTGTCGTCAATTGGTTGGACAGCTCTCTGACACGTGTCATCCTTTTATTGGTTAACTCGCAGCCACGTGTCTTCCGTTTATTTGTTAGCTTGCTGACACGTGTCGTCCATTTATTGGCCAGCTGGTCGACACATGTCGTTCATTTGTTGGATAGCTCTCTGACACGTGTCGTTAATTGGTTGGTCAGCTCACTGACACGTGTCTTGCATTGTTGGCAGGCGCTGCCACGTATGTCGCCAGCTCGGTGCCACATGTCGTTTCAGGGTAATTTAAAAGAAGTGTTGCTGAATTAAAGCAGCACTTATTTGTGTTGTTTTAATTAATTAAAACAACACAAATAGAGTGCTGCAAACACCCCCCATCACATTTGCAACATATGATTCTTAACACTGTATTTGTGTTGCAATAAATCAGCCTGAATTTTTAGCAGCACTTATAGTATGTTGGAAAACCCCCCAAATGGTGTAGTGGACGAAAACCTAACTGACAGTCGTACACGTACTCCTGGAACAGACCCTGCTAAGGTCAGCCCTTGACTTTCCCTCAGGGGACACCTTGCCCTACTATCACCAGTACGTGCTAGCTCAAGGAATGAGAAGCTTCTCTTTTAGCTTTCTGTTCGTTAGCAGCTCCTGTCACAGGTACCTGGAGCGTGCGTTTAGAGGAGTGTTCCACGACTCTCATAGGGTAACCCGTCTGGTGGTATTACTCCCTAGTCCGGAAGGGGGTATCTACAAGGGTCACGGGATAGATTTACAATAATGCTGACGGATCACATAGCAAATTTGAATTTTAGCATTCGATTTTGGAACACCAGGTAGATTTTGTGTTATAGAACAGATCCTATATGAAGTTGCAACATTTTCGATCAAGACTTGCAAATTTCATATTACAGTAAAAACTCTATATATTAATACTTTTGGGACCACACAAAATTATTAATATATGGAGTTTATTAATATATGGAGGTATACCAAAAAAATATTATTTTTTACTAGTTTAATGTATTATACTCATTTAGGAGATAAATATAATATCTATGTATGTAATATATATTGTGTTGTATCAAATTTAGTTATGTTAGGCAAAATATTAACTAAGATGTTAGGAAATTGTTTTAGCTTTATTGCACAAAAGGTTTCATGCCAAGAAGCTTTAAACATGCTCGATAAGTTGGAAATATTTTGGCTTCAACAAGAAGGTATCCATGGCGACGAGGTTTTACGCATCCGTAAGCTAAAAGATGCGGTAACAACCCAAAAAATTACATCTGCTTCTCAAACAACTATAGATAAATATTTTAGTCCATCTTAAATTATGTTGTACAAAATATATATATTTTCCAATATAATATCAATTATTAATATATGGAGGTAAATTAGTTAAGGTGGGACTGAAAAAATGTATTGATATTAAAATGAGGAGTTTATTACTATTTGTAACTGGCCCAAATTGGGACTATGATTTTTTATTAATATATAGAGTTTATTAATATATGGAGTATCAATATATGGGGTTTTTACTGTATGTTGTATGCTGGCAGAAAAAAGGTAAAGTTTGACATATTTTTTTTGTTATTTTGGTAAATTTTGGGTTACAGTGCAAAATTTTGATGTTGATGTTAGTTTTACCTTGCTATTTTAAGGGTAAGATGTGCTTACCATATCCCATCCTAGTTTATAAGGGGTGACTAATTATAAATTATAATTAACCATTAATTCTCCACCCATTAATTCTCCCTCTCAGTTTTCAGTTACAAAATTATACTCCCACCCCCCATACTCTTACTCATCCATTAACTTCCCACAAATTTCCCACTTCTCATACAAAAAAACAAAAACCACTTCCATTAACCATTTTTTTTCTCAAAACCCCTCTACTACTCTCCAATTCCAGTTTAATTTTTTCCACATTAGATGCATGGCTAGCGACGGACAAGGAGATGATTCAACAATTACTTACAAAAGGAGGAAAGGAAAGAAAAAATCAAACTCAAATAAGGATAAACCCCGTGAAGAAGACGACGAACATCCAGAGGGAGAAATTGACGAATCTTTGGCGCAAATGAAGAAATAAGTTACTCCAATCACCTTTGCAATTGTTTTGAATGTAGTAGCTTGTATTGATTTGATAGGTTAGAAACCGTCAATCAAATTTACAGCATGAAAACTCGTCACAATTGTTAAGCGCATTCCATGACGATTTTTCACTTTCAGAAAAAAAAATTAAGAACAATCGTCGAGCTTTTCCACCAAACCTTGACGATTTAGTCACTGCATATTAAGTTTCCTAGTTTTGCATGCGAAGAATCTCCAGGGAATCATACATTTCCTTGACGACCTGATGTGTTTTTCTGCAAAATCGTCTCAATATTGTGCCAAACCATGACGAGTTTAAACCTAAAAAATTTAGGTTTTATGAAAAAATCGTAATGCTTTATCTTGAGATTTAGGTGCTGAAAGAAATCGTCATACATTTGTCAAATTCCTTGACGATTTTGTTGTTCTGATGAAAATCGTCGTATAGTCTTTTGTTTTCATGACGATTTACTGTCAGTTTACTTGTTAATTGATTTGTTTTGTGTATGTATTAAGGTTAGAGAAGATCAAAAGGGGAAAAAAACAAATGCCACCCGAGGGTTCAAAACCAAGTCTTCATACTACCATAAAGCGACCCGTGATAATCCGTGAGCCAAATCCTGATGCAGTTCCTACTTCTATGGAGTTCGATGATGATGCTAATGTTCCAAGGGATGAAGATTATATTCCTGAAAACGTGCTCCAACTGAAGTTTGATGAATACGGAGGTGGTGGGGTAGACCCTAATGAAGAAGGTGATGATGATGATGAAGAAGGTGATGATGATAAACCCCAAGCACTACAACAAAACATGGCTTTCGTGACAAAATTTTGTCTGGAGTTGGTACTATGGCATCGCATTTTGAGTATTTGATCGTAACTTCGTAAGTAGAGGAGCTCAGTACATAACTTTCATGAGGAACTAAGAACTTGCTGTGAAATCGGGAAGAATAAAAGGAAAGATGAACAACCAACTTATACATGTTTTAAAAAAAAAATCTCGCATAATACCAAAAGAAATGTAAAAACGTTACTCATATGTTCTAACTTCCAACAAACACTTATGACATAAGATGGTAAACCCCAAAGAAGATAAAGATAAATTTATGAGTTCTATAAAACAAAAGAAAAAAAAATCTATTGCTTAAAAAAACTATAAATCATTTGTCTTTTGTATCCTACTTACTCCACGAACAAGTACTCTAATTAGGCGAAACTAAGCTTCCAGAGAACGCCCATGTCTTGTGCCCTGGCAGAATACCGTCGATCTCTAGTTCTCTAGCCACTTCACGGTTGAGATCATACAAATAAGTTGACATGTCACGTTGATGTACTAAAATCGCATCATTCTTGAAATATTGTTTAGAGTCCTCCGAATGCTGAAGCCATGAAAGCTTACCTCCGTCAACAGTGATGATTTTAGTCCAAGACTCTGCTACACCATAATCCTTCATTGTCCATACATCCCAAATGTTGGAATTAGTACAACGAACAATCAGGCAAAGGCAACCTCCCAAAACACACAATTGTGCTGAACCAATATGCGTATCCCAATTATGTAACTGGGGTAGCGTAATAAATTTCACTGTATCATTAGTAGCATCAAAACAACCTATCTCTGGGGGGGTTCCATTGAAAGAAACCCCCACCCAATGAAAAAATCCTTTGAAAAACACTAGCTTTCTGCTAGGAATTTGAAATGGGATATTCGAGATTGTTTTCCATGAATTCAATTTGAATGAATAGACTTGGATATAAGCTACACGGGGTTCAGGAATACTATATATGACAAGTTTATAATCCTCAGTTTTCAAATCATAAGCAAACCCATGGCCATATGAGCTGTAGCCTGGTTTTGGTGGTGCCGGTATTTTCCTGAAGTCTTTAGTAAGCGGATTAAATATGATAGTGTCATCCTTACATGATATATAGCAAATCATACCGTTACATGAACCTACAATTTTTTTCTTCTCATATTCCAATGGGTATGCAATATGAGCAAGCTTGTTGTATAATGGTGACGCGTATGACGTAACAGAATCTGTCGACGGTAATGGTAATGAAGCGTAATCAAGATAACAAAACTTTTTATAAGAATCAATCGCGATACCATCGCTACGATTCTTAGAGGAGTAATCAAGTTGTAGTTCAGCGAAACTAGTGGTTTTGAAAAGATTGTACCAAGACTTGCAAACACACCTGAATCTTATGAGAGACTCTGCAGGTAACATTATTAGGATGTCAACGATGATGTCTTCTGGAAGATTAGCACCGTTTGCAGCATCGATGCCAGCAGTACCTCTAATCTTCTTCGTCTTCTTCTTTCTCGTATGTTTCTCAACTTTGGTCCTTTCTAGCTTATTTAGTTTCCGTTTGTTGTTGCACACAGCATTCAACTTAACTGGGTTAGCAACTTCTTTCACTCTCGTCATCCCAGACGTCTGTGATCAAGTCCAGGTACCATAATCGAACCTATAGAGCAATCAACTCACTAGAATTGATATCTTATTTTTCCTTTATATAGGCTTACATTAACCGACTAATAAAAGGAAATCAACCTAAACTAGGAAAGCAAAAGAGTCTCGATGAACAAGAATTACTCGTAAGAGTAGAATTAAATAAGTAAAGCATAAATAAGGAAGGCAAGCCAACCATCACCATTGGTTGCAACACCCAGCCATGAATTCCAATTTTAAACACATTTGCATCCTTTAAGTTGCCTGACACCCCTGTTCGTTCAATTTATTCCCATAAAACCATAGCAAAATAAATAACTGTACAAAATCTTAATGGTATCTTAACAGTAAGATTTGATCATAAAGTAGACCTATAATCACCAAGATATATATGCATGTTAACTAGGATTTTTGTGTGCAATTTCAGTAAATCTCCCTAAAAGAACTGTGTTTAGTGTGTACTGTTGTTCAGTGTACGTCAAATTAGAGTTCCTGAAAATCAATAACAACCAAAACAAACAAAGGAAAATCAAGAAATTTCTAAAATGAAATGAATCAAATTTTTGCCCCAAGTAAAAATTACATACCAGACCAAGGGGAGAGCTAAACGTCATTGTTGTAATCTCTTAGCTAACCAGTATCTAGTGCTTTTAGAGAAACACACCCAGGAACCAGACCTCTTCGTTGTTTGGGGCCATGTATAGTACTACAAAGTTTTGACTGACAGAACCAGAGGTCCAGAATTGAATGGATACTTAAGAAGTCTTGGATACATAGATCTGCACTAGGATGTCAGGACAAACATTACAATACCCACACAACAACATACTAAAATATCTGTCCCTGGTTAAGCAGACAATGATTTTCTGCTACTTGACACGGAAAAGGCTTTCCACATATGTTATAACTCTAGTAGCTCTAGAAAAATCTGCAACCGATTTGGGGATCCCTCTGACTCGAATATTTGCGTTAGTCTTGTTCTTCAGACTGTATGAATACAGCGAGCCACTGGTTGCCTTATATAATGCGAAATTATTTGGTCTGTTCCCATTGGATAAAATCTATGTTCTGGAGCATGACCCCAATGATGACATAACTCTACAGTAACTTCACTCCAGTTTTGGTCATAACTAGCGCTGTTGTATAACCATAGCTTGACCTTGAAAGCACTGATTCTTGTTAATAAACCCAAGGTCCCAAGCAGCCATTCACTTCTATTAAATCGGTACCAGAATTCTGATAAAGTACGAAACTAGGGATTTTAATTGATCTAAACTTCTCGGTGTCAACATCAAATGCAACTATGAACTTATCATTCTTACGCCTTTTATCCTTGAGCATTTCGGTAGGAAAGTATATAACACCTTTCGCATACACAGAAGCTCCATGGACATGTTGTATTGTGGGGCTTCATCAATCTTTCTCCACGTATTGTCTCCTACAGTAAGGACATCGCCTATGTAATACACCTTAGGTTGGCGGAAGTAGCCAACATGTATTCGCCATATAAAAATCACTTTGTGCTCCTTGTTGGCAGGACTAAATCCCATTGCAAAATTCACAAGATGACACTTAGGCATGTAATCGCCAGATACTTGTTGCAGTAATCTACTCTGCAACGTTGATTTAATTGGAGGTGATACTTGTTGTGTACTGATATTCCATATACGAATAGCACCTAGACTAGTACCCACACACAAACAGATCAAGCCGTTTACAGGTCCAAGAATTCTTTTATTTACCCAATCAAGCTGCTTCTTCTCATCTGGTACCATGGTGTGAACTGCTGCTGATACTGCCTGGCCTGTGCCGTCAGATATATAAGAAGTCAGCTGCCAAGAAACAATTCCGATTTCCTTTTGGAGGAACATTGATTAAGAGACATTGTTGTGTTTTGGAACGAGTTAGATGTAGATCAAATAAGAACTTGTCTTGTTCAATTAAGACCTTCCAATGTTTACAGACGCACTTGAAGCGCATTAGTGTCTTGACTCGTAATCGGCTAAGTATGTCACATACTATCTCATAAGGGATATCTCCGGCAGGTTTGTGACGTTTATTCGCCATGCCCTGTATCTTCACAAAACCCTTTTCAAAACTTTTTCTTACCAAACCATAAGAAACGACAGAAGAAAGTAATCAAAAACTCTCAGATCAGAAGAAACGATTTGTGAGGAACTGCTCCAGAGAACTTACCTTAATATAACCCTAAGTGATAAAAGCCTGGTGGACTTGTCAAGTTATCTGGATCCAATCAATACAACCGATTCAAGCTTTAAATAGGTCTAATAGTACATTGTCGGACTCATATTATGTTGTATGCCTTGCCTGCATAATATGCAGGCAGAACAATCTAGTGGTTTTCCTAGCCCAGTTTTAATTTTAGGCCCATTTCTAAGCCCAATATGCTCTCTTGCTACCCTTAGCCCAGCTAAATCAGATGTTTGCACCCTTGCATATAAATCCTGGATTGGCTCCTGAACAAATTCATTCATGTTGCATGGTAAAGTTTGACAAATTTTATGTTGTTGTGGTAAATTTTGTTGTGCAAATTTTGTATTTGCAGGTTTGTTTTGCTCTGCATGGAATTCCTCAAGCTCAACTTCAAGTAGAAACATAAACTTAAAAAATGCAAAATGCAGGATATGTCCTGATATCTTCACATGCTCATCATCTTGGACAAAGTTTCAATAATTTTTTTAGTATCTAGAAATTGGTGCATTCTGCAACATATCATTTTGAATCCAGGTTAGGTAGATTCAAAACTAGATCTTACAGTGGACTTTGAACAATAATACTTAAACCTTAAAAACACTAAGAAGAAGAAATCAAGTTTGTTGAGTTAGTAATTGCCCAGCTAAAAGCAATAGGACTTCTTACAACATGTTCTCCATCATACCATTCTATTGACCCAAACGCTTCCTTCTTTACCGTGACCGGAACCCTCATTTTCGACTCGAATGTGATTTCATAAGGCAAACTAGTCTTATCCTTGCTAAACACAAGTTTACTTGGTGAGACACTGATCTTAAGAAACGATATTCTGCCTCTAATCCTGACATTGTAAACAGCATGCTTTGAACTGCCAACATTGGTAAGAACTCTTTTGTACTTGATGATTTTATCTGCGCTTCGGAAAACAACAGAGAACGATGGATAATTAAGATCACCAGGACTGCTAGCAGATGACTGGATTGTCTCGCAATCAACCTTCTTATCCTTGATAAAGAGAGAGATCTGTTCCGCAGTGTATCCAATTGAGCACAAGAACGCTTCGTAATCACTGGGAACAATGTCGTATACGAGACCTGGATTTAGAGCTTTGTTCGGGTTCACATGTCCTGAACCATGCTGAAATGGTGTTGAAAATTTGTTGGTTGCGAAATCACTAATGTACCTTCCTGAATTGTCGACATTGTATGCGGTTGTCATGAGAGCGGATTTGATTGCAGCTGGAGACCAGTTTGGATAAGCACTTCGAAGCAGTGCAGCCAATCCGCTGACATGAGGACATGCCATGGATGTACCAGACTTTATATTGAACTCTTCCGACGGGTCTGCACCAAACCCTGTCCAAGCAGCCAAGATATTTATGCCAGGTGCAATAACATCTGGTTTGAGTATCTCCGGTACCACTTGACTTGGACCACGACTAGATAGTGATGCCACTCTAGGAGCCGAAGATGCAGATGAGCCAGTAACCATACCTCGGAATTTAATTGCTGCTGTAGGTTTCTGACCGTTGGAATATTGTTTTTTCATGTACTCTATGATCTTAGTCCCAGAGCTGAGGCTCACTTCAGTTGCTGGAATTGGATAAGACTGAGCACGCAATTCCCCTTCATTCTGATCTATTAGTATCATTCCAACACCGCCGGCGCTTTTGACTACAGCCCCCTTCTCTGCTGCTGTAGTGTCTCGGCCAACATAGCAAACAACAATTTTGCCAGAAACATGTGTAGAGTTTAGTGATCCTTCTAAACAATATCTATCCGTTTTGTTATTAACCCCGTAAACAACTTCGGCATAGCCACCAGATTGGGGGTTCAGTGGCTCGCCAGAATACAATGATGCACCTGGAAATACCTGACCATCGCCTAAAACCAACTCTGCCGAAAATTCTCTATCAATTGTTGATGCACCAACATTCAGCATCCATGGTGCAAGATTGTCCACACTCATTGGCGCAGGTCCGTTATTCCCAGCTGCACATGAAACCAGAATTCCTTTCTGCATAGCACCAAATGTTGCAATGGCAATCACATCGTCGTAATATTTAAGAGTGGGTTGGTCAAGCCCGAACGATAAAGACATGACATCCACACCGTCTGCCACAGCCTGATCCATACCGGCTATTAAGTCTGACGCAAGAATGCCAAATGTCCAACCAACCTTGTAAGCAGCAATTCTAGCCTTTCTTGCCATGCCTCTCGCTACTCCTACACCAAATTTCCGAAACCCAGCATCCCGAACAGCTGAACCAGCTGCAATTGATGCACAATGTGTCCCATGTCCGTTAGTATCTCTAGGCGACCTTGATTCTGTACCATCTGCATCAACCGGTTGTCCCATTGCCTCTTCATACCCTTTGTAATAGACCCGAGCACCGATGATCTTCCGGTTACAAGATGTTTCTGAAAAATCAGGTCCCGTTTCACAAATACCTTTCCATCTTTTTGGTACAGGACTATACCCCGAGTCATTAAAACTCTGCCGTTCCGGCCAGATCCCGGTGTCTATAACTCCTATTATAACATCATCCCCGTACTTTGAGCTAGGCCAAAGACCAGAATGATCATTCAGACCAAGAAACTGTGGTGTACGAGTAGTGTAGATACGGTGGGTACGCTCAGGTGATATGGACACAATTCCATGGAGGCTTCTGAGATGTGAAGCTTGAGAAGGTGTGAGTCTGGCTGCAAAACCATGAATAGCATGGTTGTAAGTATACATGAGTTCTGGACAAGGCCGATGAAGGTGACCAGTACCAAATGATGATGATAATGGTGAAGGTGGAAGAGATTGGAGTGTTGAAGTATACCAGTCTAGATGTGTGTTGAAAATGGAAGGCTTATCTGATTTTGAAACATGTACTATGAAGATCTTTGGTTCTTCAAGAGCAAAAGATCCAAAAGATGGTATGATCAATAGATAATAAGATAGAAGAACAAGGTAGAAATCAATCCATGGAGCGTTTTTCCTTGACATTTTTTTTTTCTCTGAAGATATTCTTCTCCTTGCTGTTGTTGCATACGTACACTTGCAGTCCCAACAACTCTTTGACATTACTCTCATTTATTATTTGCTCGAAAATATCAACAGGAGTCCCTACTCCCAAGACAATTTGAAGATTAGGTGAATGCAGATTTGCCTATTGACTATCCGGATTAAATATCACGTGGTACACGTTCAATAGATAAAAATATCTGATCAGAGCTAGAGTCGATACTTTGGCATCACATTTTAAGTATTTGATTTTCGCAGCCAACTTAAGATTATGTTTTAAAAAAAATACCCGCTTTAATACAAAAAAAAATATACTCCCTCAGTCCCATATAAATTGAGCTAGTTGGTTTTTCATTTTAACCTAAAAATAGGCTAAAATGAAAAACCAACTAGCTCAATTTACGTGGGACGGAGGTAGTATAATGTTGCTCATATGTTACAACAAACACTTATGCCATAAGGCGATACTCCAAAGAAATGTATATAATCTTCTTCTGATAAAATCTTCTCCTTTAATCTAAAAAAAAAAAAAAACTCCAAAGAATATAAAGATTAATTTATGAGTTCTACAAAACAAAAGAAAAAAATTCTATTAGTTGAACAAACGATAAATCATTTCTCTTTTGCTTCACCAACAAACAAGTAGGGGAAACTAAGCTTCCAGAGAACGCCCATGTCTTGTGCCCTGGCAGAATACCGTCTATCTCTAGTTCTCTAGCCACTTCACGGTTGATATCATACAAATAAGTTGAAATGTCACCTTGATGTACTAAAATCGCATCATTCTTGAAAGATTGTTTCGATTCCGAATGCTGAAGCCATGAAAGCTTACCTCCGTCAATAGTGAACATTTTAGTCCAAGACTCTGCTACAGTACCATAATCTTTCATTGTCCATACATCCCAAATGTTGGAAGTAGTACAACTAACAACTAGGCATAGGCAACCTCCCAAAACACACAATTGTGCTGAACTTTTATACTGGTTCCAACTATGTAACTGGGGTAGCATAATAAATTTCACTGTCATATTAGCAGTATCAAAACAACCCATCTCTCCGGGGGTTCTATGGTCAGAATTCCCCAACCCATGAAAAATTCCTTTGAAAAACACTAGCTTTTTGCAAGGAATTTCAAATGGGATATCCCGGATTGTTTTCCATGAATTCAATTTGAATGCATAGACATGGATAGAAGCTTCACGGTACGATGAAACTGATAAACATGAGCATAGAGTAGGTCAAAGATGATTGTATGAGTTGA
>JAJJMA010327550.1:0-11804 GCA_023529015.1 Papaver nudicaule
CGACCTTAGCTAAATTTTGATGACTTACTTATTTTACACTGCCATTATATTCTTGAATATAGTAGATATACTGATTCTTCGTCGAAACATCCTTCAGACAATCAAAAAACTTCAAAACCGTCTTTCATTTCATGCAACAAAGAATCAAAGATTCTTCTAGCGGGTCAGTCCTCACGACGGTCCGTTTGGGGTTTTTTGAGCGGTCTGTCAAAAAAACTTTTGTGGTGACATGATGTTGTTACTGTCAAACTTAAAAACACACTACAAAAGTCTTTTCTTTTGTGTGTGGGGGGTTTGGGAAGTGAAATTGAATTGATCTTGTGTCACATATTTTTGGTGGCTATTTTAAGGGCGAGGCCTTTTTTAATAAGGGCGAGGCCTGCTTCAAATATCCTATCCCAGTTTATAAGAGGTGCTTAATTACAATTAATCTATCATAATCAGTTACAAATTATAATTAACCATTAATTATCTACCCACTAATTCTTTCTCTCAATTTTCGGTTACAAAATTATACTCCCACTCCCCCTACTCCTCCATTAACTTCCCACATCTACTTCATAATTTCTCAAAAAAAATAAAAAAAAAATAAAAAAAAATAATAAAAATATCCGAAACCAAACGTATTCGAATTCGATCTCTTCATTCTTTCTCAAAATCCTTACTTACTACTCTCGAATTCGAATTAAATTCATGGCTAGCGACGGAGAAGGAGATGATTCAACAATTACTTACAAGAGGAGGAAAGGAAAGAAAAAAATCAAACTCTAATGAGGATAAACCCCGTGAAGAAGACGAAGAACAACCGGGAGAAATGGACGAATCTTTGGCAGAAATGCAGAAGTAAGTTACTCCAATCACCTTTGCAATTGTTTTGAATGTATCTTGAATTGATTTAATAGGTTAGAAACCGTAAATTGAATTTACAGCATTAAAACTCGTCAAAGTCTCAAAGCATTCCATGACGATTTTGGAGTTCCGAAAAAAAATTAAGAACAATCGTCGTAGTATTCCTTAATTCCTTGACGAGTTAGTCACTTTCAGATTTCGTTTCTTAGTTTTGCATGCCTAGAATCGTCAGGTAATAATACATTTCCTTGACGAGTTTTTGCAAAATCGTCTCAATATTGTCCCAAACCATGACGAGTGTGGACCTCGAAAAACTTCGCTTCTGTCCACTTTTATGAAAAATCGTAATGCTTTACTTTGACGATTTAGGGTGGTGCTGCAACGAATCGCCGTATATTCATCAAATTCCTTGACGACTTTTATGTTCTGATATAAATCGTCTTATAATGTTTTGTTTCCATGACGATTTATGTGTCAGTTTTACTTGTTAATTTTTGTTTTGTGTATGTATTAAGGTTAGAGAAGATCAAAAGGGGAAAAAGACAAATGCCACCTGAGGGTTCAAAACCAAGTCTTCATACTACCAGGCAACGACCCGTGATAATCCGTGAGCCAAACCCTGATGCAGCTCCTACTCCTATGCAGTTCGATGATGATGGTAATGGTAATGTTCCGAGGGCTGAATATGATATTCCTGAGGACGTGCTCCAAATGCAATTTGATGAATACGGAACTGGTAGGGTACAACCTAATGACGAACCCCAAGGATGATGATGATGAGGAAACTAATGATGATGATGAGGAAAGTGATGGCGATGACGAACCCCAATGTGAAGACCAACCCCAAGGTGAAGACCAACCCCAAGGTAAAAAGAAAGCTAAAGCGAAGGAATCACACATTCCCGATGAGATTCTGATGCTACCAAAAGAACACGGACCTTACGGGGTACCAGCTAATGGTGGATAGGTTCTTTTCGGATACAAAACCTCTTGGGCTCAAACAGTCTACGCTACCATGGTAATATACTCGTCCTTTGCTTCTCATTTAAGATACGTTTTAGCTAATATGTTGATTGTTATTAATAAATTTATATCTCGTAGGATCATTCGAATGCCACTAGACTATTGGGGCACCAAACGGCGTACCACAATATGTCCAACTGGAAGCTTGAAGATGAATGTGAAAGGTTCAAAGAGATTGTTGACAACTCCGGTCTGAGGCCAATCGTGGATAACTCTATTATCAACTATGACAGCGAGACGGTATCAGCATTATGTGAGAGGTATTATGCGGAGACGGACACCATGCACTTTGGGTTCGGGGAGATGGGGCTCACTCCTTGTAATTGCATAAAATACATCATGCAATTACACCCATTGATTTACCAAATCCTTAGATCTAGTTCATACACACACACATGAATATCAAAGTAAAGCACACATGAGACATTTTTAACGTGTTCGGAGCTTATCTAGCTTCCTACATCACGGATTTATTAGTAGAGATATTTGATAATCATACATGGATTTTCTTGGTGTTCTTGAGGTGTTCTTGAGTAGGAGATGGTGGAGGAGAAGAAGATAGAGTAGAGAGAGAAAGGGAGTAGAGGCCCCCTCTCTCACATTAGGGTTATTTCCCTTTTATGTGAGAGTTACATGGCGAAGTTACATGAATACCCTTATTGGGAATCCTATGCTAGAGTTATTCTAGGGTGTTTCATCTCCTAGGGAAGGCTAAGCTATAATCGCCCTGATCTTGCGCCTCGTGGCGAATATACTATAAAGTCTCATAATAACAGTCTGTTTCTTCTCGCCGACAAGCATATCGACGAGCGCTTATATCCTTCGGCGAGCTAGTCTACTTCTGGATAAGGATTGCTGACGCGGATCCCACTGAGTCAACAAGTCAACTCTGCCCATTCTGATATTCTCATAAATGCCCAACTACTGTACGGTCCTTTGTCGGTGACGTGTTCAATCTTGCTAATTGCACTCCGCCCTTCTATTCTTCGCTGATGTAGCCTCGGCGACCCTATATGCTAACCTCTTCATACCTGATACTCGCCGTGGCCTTCTGTTGATGATTCTGTACTTCTCAGAGATATTCTTCTTACGCAGCTTCACCTTTAGGATGCTTTTATTTGTAGAAGGCACTTTCTACACTCACACTCCTGAAGATGCTCATCATACTTTCAAGGTCAAAATTGATGGCAAATCAACTAATGAAGGCTACGTAAAGCAACTCACTTTTAAGAGACTTGGTGAATTGTGCGAAGAGTTGTTTGGGTGGAGTGAGAATGAGACGGACTCATGGTATATGAGAGACAAATATGACAAACCGAAAAGGGAGTTCAATCTGGTAAGGTTGAGAGCGGAGTATTCTGGGACTAAGAAAAAGATGAGGATACTCCACTGGAAGATCATGAAGTAAGGGCTGCTGCTGCGGCTTATCTCTTATATGTCCTCGTTGTTTGTGTATTCCCTTCGTTTGCCGGTAACAGGGTGAACGCCAACTACCTCAGCTATTACATCCCTTGGATAAGGTGAACCAGTACTCGTGGGGAACAACCATAGTGTCACATGTGAACACGGCGCTGAGAAAGGTATCCCGTCATAAAACTGCTCAATTCAATTGCAACACGTCTCTGCTGCAGGTAATATATAGATTTTTGGTGGTTTAAGTTTGTACCTATTCCGTAATATATATATATATATATACATATGGACTGTTGTTTATGTGTAGTTGATGTTCTTCACAGGTGTAGATATATGAACACTTTCCAAAACTAATGGCAGCAAATGATAGGTGGATTGATCTGGAAAAGAAAGGCCAATGGGAACCAGATCAACCAAGAGGCAAGAGGTACATCTTCACGGGGGATCAGCTGAAGGGTAAGAAGAATTGGTACCTTTTCGTTCGCCAAAGATTGGACAGCATGGAGGCACAAGAGGTAGTTTTTGACCCTTACATGGAGCATAGGAATAAGGGAAAGATGGCACCAAGAGAACTAATTTGTATGTACAATGGTCCTTTGTGGCACCCCCTTGGGGATACAATGTACGATCCGAGCATAATAATGAGGCAAGTCGGGTATATTCAAGATCGTCCAATTGACATAAAACACGGTGATGGGAAATTCAAAGTGGATCGTGAAAAATCAGGTGCTGATATTGGGCGTATTAACGTAGTTTACAAACCAAAGCCCTTGAACGAACATTGGAACGAACGAATGGATAATTTGATAGACGGATATCTTTTATGGGATCGGGTGGTGTTTGGACATGAGAGCACAAAACGATACTTGAAATGGTACCTTGCATTCACGCATGCCAAAGTGATACGCGGGGAAGGGGAAGTCACTCTCCCTCGTGGTCGTGGTGGACGTGGACGTAATACCGTCCATGATGATTCTTCGTTGTACAAGTTATGCGTAAGTATATATTTTGCAATGAGTTGTTTAAGATTGACACTTAGATTACTCAAATATCTAACTCATGTTTTTTTTTATGATAATAGAAGTAGCGGTTGAAAGATGTCCTCAACTGGTTGTGTTTGAGATCGGATAAAGGAAAGGGGTTGACGAAGCTGAACTGAACCAGCATAATCAACACGTTAGGCACATCCATATGCCTGAGGCGGAGCACATGTTCGAGGAATTACTACGCAACACGAAGAGGAGTCATATTGAAACCAGTGACACTCAAGAGACAAGAGAAACTTCTAAACGAGGTCGTGGTCGTGGGCGTGGTGAAGGTGAAGCCGATGGGGGCAACAATGATATGGTTTAGTTTTTCTCGTTTCGCACGTTGGTTTTAGTAGGTGAAAGAATATTATGTCGGTTTGGTGTGTTTGATACATTTTTCGTTTCCTAGGTGCACTGTTTTTTTTTTAACGGTTTGTTGCTGACAATTGATATGATAGGATTTGGTAAATCGTACTTTGTTTGATTCATTTGTGTTAGTTTACATGTCTAAATTGTTTGGAAACTCAAAAAAAAAATCAGAAATTCGTCATGGTTTATGTTCAAACCACGACGATTCGGACAACCTGTTTTCAAACAGTTGTTAATACACCTACACTCGCCATGGTCATGATGTCAATCACGACGATTTGAGCATAATAAAACTTAGTCGTCATGTAAGTTAAGCAAAAGCCATTACGATTTAGCTTGTTTTTTCGGCAGAGGGGTGATTTTTCTCAAAGCTAAATCGTCAAGATTTTAATACATATTGTGACGATTTAACTTATTTTTTTGGAGAGGGGTGATTTTTCTCAAAGCTAAATCGTCAAGATTTTATCACATAGGGTGACGATTTAACTTGTTTTTCGGCAGAGGGGTGATTTTTCTCAAAGCTATATCGTCAAGGTTTTATTACATAGTGTGACGATGTTGCAGTATTTTCGGGCATTTTGGATCCACTTCTTAAATCGTCATGCACTGTAAAAACCATGACGATTGTTCATCTCTACATGCAGGGTCGTCATAGACCATCATATAACCTTGACGAGTTCTGGAATCGTCATAATTTTATGTCATTTCTTTGACGATTCTGGGTACGAAGCAATTGGGTTGATTTTCGATGAATTTAACATTCAAATAAGTCTTCCCATAACTGTTTTGAGCTTTGAGGATCACGTTTGAACATTTTTTAAAACACAATCACAAATAGTGGTGGTGGTCGGGGTGGAATTGGAGGCAGCGGTGGTGGTGGAAATGGAGACGGTGGTGGTGATAATGGAGGTGGTGATGGTGATAATGGCTAACAATCTAATTTTAAGATGATTTGCTAATTAATAATCTAATATTTTTGATAACCAATAATTTATTTGCTAATCCCAATTACAATCTCTAATCCCTATTTTAGATTAGGCCTCGCCCTTATTAAAAAAGGGCTCGCCCTTAAAATAGCCAGGATATTTTTCAGAATTGCAATTGACAATTGCCATAGTATCATTTTGTAACCCCACGGTCACAATTACAAACGCTAATGAAAGAACAATAGGTGTGTGACCTTTAAATACCGAACGCTAAACTTAAAACACTACTATGGTTTTCAGCTCTCACGTGGCTTTCTCTAAAAAAACAAAAGCTTTATTTATTTATTATTTGTTTTTCTTTTTATTGGACCAAAAAGAATGCAAAATCACAAAATTAGATTATCTTTTTAGATTTTTCTATTTTTTTTAGATCTTTCTAATCATATGTAGTTCTTGTTAGCATTCGGATTGATTTTAAAACTTGTGTAGTAACTTGATATAGTTGCATTTTTGGTGAAACAATTGGTATACGGGTGATTAAATTTTTGAGTTTTCTAGCCTTTGAATAGAAACTTAAGGTTGAGTTATGCATCATTATCATTCAAATAATGGAGATGCGAAAAGGGTGTCTTTGAGATCTATTGCCATTTTGTTTCTGATTTAAGATTTTTGGACCACTCTATTATTTAAAATCCACTTGATTGTTTAAGTACATTTTTTAGGATCTGTTTTATGTCGTGTGAGAAGCTTTGCCCCATTCTTTATTTGCATCTTCTGCTTTCTGTTTTAAACTTTGATGTTTCATTTAGTAGCAGAGGTATTACATTACAAATGTCGGTTAGAAATTGAAGGTTCAGTTAGGGACTGCTCATCTTGAATTGAGGCTAGCGAATATAACAAAAAATATTTAGTTTATAGTGAACTCTAAAGCCTTTTAATATAGGATCGACGAAATTGAGTCGACTCATCTCCTCCTCCGATCCTCCACAAAACTTCGATTCTACTTCATTCTCAACTGCATGTGCTGTTCTACTGATGTTGATTGTTGTGCTTGATCTTCCTAAACTTGGGTTAGTGAATTACTTGATCTTCTTCCACCTTTCTTCCAATTTTGATGCGGATTGGTTCGTTTCATAGGTTTAATAGTTTGAAGGTTAATTAGAGTTGATTGTTGCATGTTGGGTCTCAAAACTCGAATTGAATAGTTGAATTCAGTGTTACCATCGTTAATTTGGTTTGCTCCTCGAAATTATTTGGTTCTTTATCACTATCGAGTTTTGACACCACCCAAATTAGGTGCTTGAGTAATTGAGTTTCGTCCTAGTCCGAGTCGTCTTTGAGTCAACTGCTGAGTCATTTGTCTATTATGCCGTTAACTGCCTTAGTTGCTTCTTGTGCATTATGAGTTATCTGGCGTGGAATTGCCAAGGAGCACATAAACAATACACCATCCAGAAATTGCGAGAGTACAATCAAAGATTTAAACAAGCTATAATATTCCTGTGCAAGAAAATATTAGATGGACAACATATGTTGTATTTGATGAATTTGTTGGGGTTTGATAAGGCATTTGTGGTTCCTTGTATATAGGAAGAAGGGGAGGTCTATGTTTATTTTGACAGAATCATTTATATGTCCAAATTCTTGTCTCCAACCAACGTCTTATACATGGAAACATTACGCCAACTACGGATGATCCTCCTTGGTATTTTACCGGTATTTATGCACCACCACACCGACAAGCAAGATGGGATTTCTGGAGAGAATTTGGTAACTTGGTCATGGACCCAATGGCTCCCTGGGTCTTAATTGGTGACTTCAACGAAATTCTGTGCCAACAGAAAAAGAGGGGAGGAAGGCCTTTTTCTGACTCTCAAGCTGAACTTTCTTAACTTTATTGACTTCTTTGGCTTACTTGATCTTGGTTTTCAGGGAATTCAATTTACATGGTGCAACATACAACAAAATGGTGGATGTATCCTGGAGAGTTTAGATAGAGGGTTCTGCAACCAATCATGGATTGATGAACATCCAATGGCCCTTATTACGCATCTTCCCCGCATTTCTTCGGACCATGCTCCCTTACTTACGCAAGAGAGAGCCATTAATTCCCCTTCCCATAGAGGATATAAGACGGAACATTTATGGTTCCACCATCCACACTTCAAGCAAGTAGTACAGTTGGCTTGGAATGAGACCCGGGATGCGAAACCCGACATGAACATTATTGCAAAATCGGAAAATACGGCTTCCAGATTGCAAGAATGGCATAAAATGACCTTTGGTGACTTACCGGCTCTGATCAAGGGAGATGAGGCGCAAATCCATGAAGCTCAGAGCATGGATGCAGTGGCAGATGAAAACACAATTTCCTTTTGGCTTCAAAAAGAGGAAGAAATGAGGAATATTCATTTAATTCTCACCAACTGTCTGGAGACCTATTGGAAACAAAGATCTAGGGTAGAGTGGCTTCAAGGAGGTGGCCAAAATAGTACCTTCTTTCACACCAAGGCTGCAATACATATGAGATGCAACTACATAAGGCAATTGCAGAATTCAGAGGGTTCTTCTCAAGATCAAGGGGAGATTGCAGATTTGCTGGTTCAATACTTTGAAGACATCTATATAACGCAACCAACTGTCATTCAGGAGGATCTTTTTTATTGTGTTCATATTTGGTGAAGAAGATTAGACAGGTTATCAAATGCTGATATCTCCGTTCCAGAGCGCATTTGTGCCCAACAGAGCTATTCATGATAACATATTGCCATTACAGCGGAGTTAGTTCATCATATAAGAACTGTCGCAATTACCAAGACACCCAAGATAGCCATGAAACTGGATATTAAAAAGGCATACAATACTCTTGATTGGGGTTTCATAAGGAAGACTCTGGCGACGATGGGGTTTCCGGGGGTTTTTATTAATCAGATTATGAAGTGCATCACATTTGTTTCCTACTCAGTCATTCTTAATGGCATGCTAGGCATGGGAATATCATACCTCGACGGGGACTGACAAGGAGATCCTCTTTCTCCTTACATTTGTATCCTATGTGCTGAAGTCCTTTCTTCAAATTTGGCAGTTCAACAGGCGATGGGAGGACTACAGGGGCTGCAAATTTCAAGGAATGCTTTGACAATTTACATTTAATGTATGCTGATGATTTGTTGATTACATGCTCTGCAGATCAGGAATCCAGATAAAACCTTTCCAATCTTCTGCAGAAATACAGTTCTTCAGCGGGACATGCAATCAATAAAAACAAGTCGCAAATCATTCACCATCCTCAACTGAACACTGATCAAGCAAACTGGTTATCCCAAGTTTTTGGCATCAGAACCACAATACATGTGCCTCTATATCTGGGAGTGCAACTCAGCTTTGGGAGAAGGCGTAATCAAACCTTTACTGACCTTGTCAACATATTAGAGAGGAAGACCAAGGGATGGATGCCAAAATGCCTAATCCAAGTTGGTATATTAGTAATGATTAATACATCACTTACTCCTACCACTAACCATGTGATGCAGATTCAGAGGTTGTCGGCTCATGTGCATGACAAGATTGATAGAATCACAAGAAACTTCTTCTGGGGCCATGAGGAAGATACGAAGAAGCTACACACATTAGGCTGGGAAAAGATTGCCAAAGGAAAAGATGATGGTGGCTTGGGAATCAGAATGAGCAAAGAACACAATGATGCATTACTTCTCAAAAGGGTATGGAAACTGTATTCCCAACCGGATACGATATGGAGCAATCTGTGCTACAACAAATATTTGGGAGGTACAATGCAGTCTCCTTTTCTGCCACATCCTCTGGATAAGGTTTTTACTTTTCTAAGGTTGGAAATGGTGTTTCCACGACCATAAGTGATTTTTGGATTCCAAATCATTGCCCCCATCACAACTTGATACAAATGGAGAGGCCAACACTTAATGTTGCATCCTTGATGCAACCAGGTACGAATTCTTAGAACCATCAACTCATCTCGCAGGTCTTCCCGCTATCATTTGTGCAAAAAATCTTTCGAATACATCTTCCAAGAGAGAAATCAGAAGACAAATTCATATGGCCTTTCACCAAATCTGGAGAATACTCGGCAAAAACAGGATATCATAAATTGATGCTTCGTCACCAATCGGACCCAAACCAACATACTGCAGTCCATTCGCTGGACAAAAAAATTTGGAAACTATTCTGCCCACCAAAAATTAGACTTTTCATCTGGAAATTCACTAGAAAGGGAATATCATCCCTTGACCTTTTGTTTAGAAGGACTATTACTACTAACAACATGTGTGTCTACTGCAGTGCTTCAATTGAGTCCACGGATCACCTGTTATTCCAATGTCCGAGAGTAGTTCTTATCTGGAATATAATCTTCAATCAGCTCCAAACACAGACGAAGCAACTATACATGGACATAATACAACATCAACAATACATTGATATCCAATTTCTCCTACAATTGCTGTTGCATGAATCGGACCGGGGACTCCTAATGTACACAGTTTGGCACATTTGGCTGACAGGAATGCGAGATTATATACAAATAGAATTTCTACCCCATATCAAACAATACTACTTGCAATCACGATGTGGAAGGAATATGTCTGGGCTCAAACCCACACGTCTCCTTATCTACCTAATTCTCCTCCACAACTAAGACAGGGAAGACATATTCCATAGATGCGGACAATCAATGTCACTTGGGAACAACCTCCACCGGATTGGATCAAGATCAACACAAATGGAGAAGCCAACCGGGACTTACAGGTGCATGAATCACAAGTAGGAACTCTAATGCAGATGTGATCCAGGCGATGGCAGCACCTATTGGCTGTACTACATCCATTGTGGCGGAGACATGGGCTTTATTAATGGCGGCAAGGATGGCAAACAGATACAATTGGCGCAATGTCTGGTTTGAAGCGGATTCTAAGAGCCTTATACAACTTATCATGAATGTTGAATTGACACCATGGTATTTGAATGATATGATTTCTGAGATTATATCTCTCATGAGTCATTTGGATCAGATCAAAATCACACATGTTTACAGGGAGGCGAATCAAGCGGCATATGCTTTGGCAAATCAAGCGGTTACTAGATTGCTACAAAATCCTACATCCCCAGATGCTTATATTTGGGATTTCGTTACTCCAGCTTTTTTACATCAAATCCTTATTTCTGATAAATTGGGATTTGGCAATCCAAGAAATATAACCTTTATTGACAATTCTGCTTGATTAATAAAATTGCCTACTTTTAAAAAAATAAAAAAAAATAATATAGGATTTTCAATGTGCTTTTGTTTTGTTAGATGTTACTAGCCATTATTATTAAGACTAGTACGAAACCCGTGCTACGCACCGGGTGCGTGTTAATTTTTGTACCTACTGTGTGCCCACAAATGACTCTTCTTCTGCAATGCACGACCGTATAAACGGTTTAGCAAGTTCCTAGTAGTTTTATGATTATGCTTTGTAAAAAAGCACAAACTTTCTTAGTTGATATTTAGTTAAGTACGAAGAATACACTAAGTCACCATTGTAACATAAAATATAGTAAGAAAGTATTGCGACACTTGATACATTTATCACAATTGATACATTTAAAAATACATTTTTATTATGTTATCATCGCAATCACCTCACACGTTGCAGCAATCATATGGAAAAGTAAAAAGAAAAAAAACACACACACACAATTTCAATATGTTTCGGGATCAAATTAAAGCTTCGACATTTAGTCCACAAATGAAACTGAAGCAAACATCTCCTTAGTTAGTAAAACTTGTGTAGCTTAGCAACATCTCCCACAAATGAAAATGAAGCAAAAACGAATACTGGAATAAATCGGAATCGGTATGGAGCTCTTACTTAACCTGTGTCGGTATCTTGGTTGTCCTTCATAGATGCCGACGTTGGCATGTCCTTCTCACTAAGACCATGCTAATTCTTAATATTTTGTTTATGGTCAATCTTTGCCTCAAGGTCGACCATTATTGGCATAGTTGTATATTTTTTTACGGTACCGACAGTAAAGAAATGAAAAAAATGAAAATATCATTTTTCGCCTAATGATCTTTGGTTGGATGTTCGGCATCTGCCAACTAATCCATGTCTGATTGGTGCTGCCCATCTCCGGCGTGCTTGCTCTCGACTCTCGAGAAATTGATGTACACGTA
>JAJJMA010327591.1:0-20301 GCA_023529015.1 Papaver nudicaule
GCACAACTTGTGTAATTAATTTCTTCTATCTTCATCTTGCTTCCTGGCCGTATTAGACTTTTGTCTGCTAGATTAGATTGTATCATGTGTACATAACCTTTGTTTTCTGATAGTTTATTGTCGTTTAATTGGATCTGTGACCTTTTTTTTTGTTCTTCTTGTCTCTGATCATCTTTTTTATCATCGTCATTCGCTCTTCTGATATGTGATCTATTGATCTAGCTTCCACAATCTCTGGATGTGTATTTCCGCGCGTTTTTGATGTTTCTGCTACAGTTCTTGATGTCAACACAATCTCCATACTATCAACTTTGTATGCTAGGTCTTCTATATTACTCCTTATTTCTTCCATATTTGCCTTCGTGATGTTTGTTTGTTCCTCCATAATTTTTGCGTATACCTTCAAAATTTCACAGCAATTATCAGATAATAATCATAATTACTTTATTTCCTTCTTTTTTTCTTTATTTGTTGTAAACAGAAATTGAAATATAATCTGCAGTATGAATAATTTTTATTGTTTCCTAAAGAATGTAATTCAAATCTGAACTTAAATGCGTTTGATCTATATAAAATTTTAAATAAATCGATTAATCGTGGAGAACTTCCCTGAATACAATTTTCCTTCAGATCTGTTAGCTTTTATGGTTTGATCACGTCTTTGAATCTTCTTATCCATAATTTCTTTATCTTTCTTATTTCATTCATCGGTTTTTCTCATGAAAACATTGAAAAATATTAGATCGATTTCCCAATTGTAAATAATTGGCTATATGGAATTCAAATCTATCAACTAAAAATGTTTTATGTACTTAAATATCTAATTAAACAGGTAAATTTCTAGATCTTAGATTTTAGGTTTTTAAATTTTGTTTTACCGCCAAAAGTTTCCGATCAATAAAAATTATTTGATAATGTAATGAAATTCATTGAAAATCGTTTTAAAACTTTCAAATCTGAATATTAAAGATGAAATATGCTCAGAATATAAGAATTCAAGCTCAGTCGGCGCCAAATGAAGATACGAAATTAGGTTTAGATCATACCTTCACCAATTATCCGGTATGAATCCGGTGATCTAAGAGATAAATAGACTTTGCTTTGATCTACTGATCTTCTCCTAGTGATTGAATCTAATTGATCGACAATGTAGTATGAACAATTTGCTTCAACTAACCATATCAACAGTAAAGTAAAGAGAGACATTGTTTAGAGAAAGAGTCTAGTCTTATTTTCTCATTAATGGAATACTTTGTTTACAGATGAGGCATGGCAGGCCTTTTTATAGACGACGGGAATACAAGTTTAGGGGTGAATTAGTAAATACATCAGATAAATATCTTAGATCCGATTGTTTCGCTCGCATTCCCACCTCTTGGATGACAGAACCTCGTAGTCTCTTTAGCAGTCTCCGTTGTTGCTTAACCGTCTTTGGTCGTGTCAGGTTCTGTATCCACAACCTTTGTGCCTATCCGGACTCTGGTACCTTGGTCTGATCCTCTTCTTGGTCGTCATGCAGGACCTGCAGTACCTCTCGTCCAGTTCATGTTGCCTTCTATGGTGGATGTTATATTTTGTCATCTACAGGTACCTGCAGGGTAAACATCGGAAATTACAAGAGATAGAATTTACAACAAGAACTTGAAAAATGGTAAAAAGGTGAATCAAAAAAAAAAAAAAACTTACATCTATAAGGAAATAAATTAAAGAAGTATGTCAGGCGACGCTCCGCTGAAGAAAGACGATAACCACTTTCCCAATTGCCAGAAATAATTAGGGGTTTAATATGAATATCATTGTCCACATTCAACATTAGATCATTACCTTTCCGGTCATAGTGGGGTCTTATAAATTCAATTCCAAGAGACCACTCAACTATTTTACAACAAATTGAAAACAAATGGGATCGCTGTGGATCAATTTGGTATACATCATAGCGAAGGAAAATATCAAGAACTTCAATAGATTTACTAGAAGATTTTTTATTTTCATTATTGGGAATAGCATTATTCATCATAACATAGAAATAATTAATCATTTGCCCAGGAGCCAATCCGACATACATGAGATATTTGCGAATCAATCGAGGAATAGGAAATTTCATAAAATGGAGTTGAAATTCAGAGATTATAACTCACCGGTTTTAATTTTACTCATAGAAATTTTAGAGATATCTTGACATTTATAGACCTGACGAATATAAACATCAACATTTTCAAGATAAGGATATCTATTCTTCAACATAGAACAGTAAGAAACGATAGCCATTATAAATTTAGGAAATCTAGATAAAGAAGTAGAAAAACTAAATAGATCGGAAGGAGGAAGATGAAAAGAAAATAGTGTTCTTAAAAAAACAGAATAAGAAGAGAAATATTCTTAATAAGAAAAGAGGGAAAAATAAATATAGTAATGAACTATAAAAATCACCAAAAAGCAGACATACGTGTCAGACATGCTAAGAAAAAGAAAATGCTAAAGATCATACAGTGCCTGTAAATAATATAATGAATAGGCAGAGTCTGCCAAATTACAATCATGAATAATATGTAGATGACAAAATATAGCATCCACCACAGAAGGCAACAGAAACTGGACAAGAGGTGCTGCAGGTCCTGCATAACGACTCAAAGGAAGATCAGACCAAGGTACCAGAGTCCGGATAGGCGCTAATGGCTGCAGATACAGAACCTGATACGACTTGAGGCGGTTAAGCGACAACAGAGACTGCCGAAGAGACTACGAGGTTCTGTCATCCAGGAGGCGGGAATGCGAGCGAAACAGTTGGATCTTAGATATTTATCTGATGTACTTACTAATTTACCCCTAAACTTGTATTCCCGTCGTCTATAAAAGGCCAGCCACGCCTCATTTGTAAACCAAGTAATTTATGAATGAGAAAACAGACTAGACTCTTTCTCTCTAAACAATCTCTCTTTTTATTTTATTGTTAGTATGGTTATTTGAAGCAAAATACTCATACCACATTATCGATCAAGTAGATTCAAACACTAGGAGAAGATTAATAGATCAAAGCAAAGTCTATCTCTTAGATCAACGGATCAACACCCGATAATTGGTGAAGGTATGATCTAAACCTAATTTCGTATCTTCAATAAAATACTTGAATGGTCCGCATTCTGGATTTATAGGTCGACAAATATTACCTTATATCCTTCGTAAAGATTGAATGCTTTATTTGGTATCTTTAGCATAGGATGGTCTCGAACCTGTCTTTGTTAAAGCGCAAGCTTTGTGTTACGAGTGGTGTGCCTTCGATAAGGATAACGAAGAAGAATGCGATAAATGGTACGTTTCAGTTAGTTTAGAAGGCTAAGATTGTACTTCACTTACTTTAGAAGACAATAGCTGCACTTGAGTTCCTTTACAAGAAGAATTTTGTGTTTCAGTCACTTTAGAAAGCACATTGTCACTCTTTATCGTAACAATCTTTTGTCCCATTTTCTTTCTCACTCGAAAGAATGAATGTCGGTGTGATATATTTAAAACACTGATCATCGAAATATCGACCCGGATGCCATAACCGGTAGTGCCAAAGCTTGTATAAGTCACTGGTGTTGATGGTGGTTTTTGGCGAGGAGGTTGCAAGAGTAATTTTGCATCAATTTTGGCATCTTGGAATAACTCGAGGCAAGGTATGAATTTATTTTTACAATAGGGATAAGAAAGTTGGTCATCATAGTCGTATTTTGATCTTTCACGACCATAGCCTAGTAGCATGGTCCACATCCCTAGCCTACACGTAAAACGCTTATGCATGCGTCTGTGCATGTGCACACATTTTAGCTTATGCATGCACTTGTGCTTTCTCTCGCAGAGTGCCCCCATACTGTCTCTGCGGGAAGAGCTTCGCCAACAAATGAAAAAGCTCAAAGCGAATCCTCCTGATTCTTCTAAGCTCGCAGAGAAAGGTCCTTCCTCGCTGCCTCAGCAACCTGGCTCTTCCTCACTGCCCAAGACTCAGATTTCTAAGTCAGCGAGGTTTGATAAGTTGAAGATCCATCTCAAAGGCAAGGTTGTTCCACCTGCCACTCTTGAATCAATTCCTCAGGAGAAGAATACTGATGTGGAGATGAAGGAGTCTACTCATGAAGAGATGAAGGAGCCTATCCCTAAGGATGGCAGCTTAGAAACCGGGTCTGACACCCCTTTAAGGCAGACTGTCGAGACAACAGCTGAAAATCCTGATTTGTCCGCCATGGAACATCTTGTTATATCTGAGAATCTCGGCGAAATGGAGACTCCTCACTTTTCCCGCTCGTCTTTTCCTGTTTTGCAGAAAATGCCTCTTGGCGACAGGCCTATTCGATCTCACCCAAAGGCTCTCTCTGGCGAGATAGTAAACAGGCTCGCTGACTCTTTCTTTCAGTTACTTCAGCTTGAAGAAAAATGCAGTGTCAACTCTCTCTATCATGAGGCCATGGTGAAATATTCTACCCCTGGTCTTATCAATTCTAAGGATCTCTCATCTGTCGCCCATAATTTGACTCCTCAAGAGCACTTCAACTTAATTGCAGCGGTAATTGTTTTTCTTCTCTAATGTTTTTATTGTTGCCTCGCTGTTATGCCCTCGCTGAATCTCTTATTCTTTAGGGTTTCCAACACTCGATGAGTCTTGTTGACTGTTTTGAGGTTCAAAGCGATCATATTGGCTTCCTAACCCGCGAAAATGAAGAACTCACTCGCCGAATTTAGAGTGAAGAAGCTACCGTCGCGAAATTGCGTGTGGCGAATGATAAGAGCAGCAACGAGTGTGATGAGTTGAAAGGTACATTCACACCCACTTGATATTATTTTAGTCTTTGGAATTTCCTTGCTTTTTCTTTTCGCCGAGACCCTTAGATCTCATCCCTTCCAAGGTCGCCAACATTATCCTAGCCTCCGACTAAAGCTAGCAGAAACCGAGATAAAAAACTTGGCGAATGCTAACGCTAGGCAGTGCGACTTGCTGTTTGGTCAGGCCAAGGATATCAAGTGGTATCGCCGAGAATTAGGTTATGTTTCTGAACTTAACGAAAACCTTGACCATTTTCTCAAAGTTGTCCAAGCAAACGTGAAGTGGGTTGAAAGCGAACGTGATAATGCCCACCGCTTGGCTGAGATCAACCGTAAGCAAAAGGAGATTGCCATAGTGGATCATACTCGAGCGAGTTCCTTATTTCAAGCGGAGAAAGCGAGAGCTGATAAGATTGCCTCACGTCTAAATCTCGTTACTACCGAAAGAGACACCGCCCAACATGAAATCCAAAGGTGGAAAGATTTTGCGAAAATTCATGGCGATAGAGCTAGAGAACTCAATGATCAATTAATGACCCAACTACAACAAGTCGCCAGCATCTCAGGCTCAACAAACAATAATAAATTTGAGTATCATCTAAATCTCCTTAGAGAATCCCAGACGGGCGCATGTAGTCACGTGAGCGATCTAGAAGGTAGATTTATAGGGTGCTCCTTGTTGTGGCCATCTTTTTTGCCTCAGTTCTCACTTCCTCTTGTTTTCTTTTCGCAGAGCGAATCCAACATCTGGAAGGCGAGCTTGAAGAGCAGAAGAAGATTGTTGAAGATCATAAACTCTGTATTGACAAAATTTCTGATCTCGCCGGAAAACTCATCCATCACAATGGCTGTGAAGAGAGGCTAAACCAGGCTTTGGAAGAGCATCGCCAGTGTCCCAACCAGATTGCTGAGCTGAACCTCAAACTCCAAGATCATCAAGAGTGCGAGAAGATAATTAAGACTCTTGAGGGTAAGGTTGAGTACTTAGGGAAAATTCGTGATGAACTCAAAACTGATTTGAGCCAAGCTCAGAAAGATCTAAGGGATCAGGAAACTAAGCACAACCTTCGTCTGCTCGAGCTTGAATTTATCGCCGTGCAAGATTTTGTGAATGACGAGTATCCATAGCTTGGCCTTGAGATCCCTGCTAAGTACATCCTCACTCCAGAACCTGCCGCTGAGAGGGAAGTCGTTGACTGCGAAGAAGGTGATGGCGAGGGCTCTGGATCTGGCGAAGAAGATATTGAAAACACAGGAGAAGAAGCGAATGAGGAAGAAGAACAAGAGCAAGAAGAAGAAAGTGAAGAGGAAATAGGAGATGAAGAAGATGAAGCAGAAGATGAAACAAAATGTGAAGGAAAAGGAGGTGAAGAAAAGGAAAAGGGAGAAGATAATTAGCTTCTCAGGGTTTTTCCCTCTTAACTGATCATTTTAGGGTCTTGTTAGTATTTTCCTTGAATTTCTGCTTTCTGCCCTTGATATTTTGTAATGAAATGCACTACCTTTATTTTAAGTAATGTAAAGCTTTTTCATTTTTTACGAATCTACTATCGTGGAATGCGCTACTCTTCATATTTACCGTCAAAGACTTGACCTGTTATTGAATGAAGTCCAGTGCTTGTACCGCCAACAATTGCATACAACGCCTAGGGTAGCACCCCAGCCGCAATTATTACTTGTGCCCGTCGGCGATCTTATTATAAGTGTTTTGGGTCGCCCAGTAGGCTAACTACACGATGAGTCTCGCCAAATGATGCTACATGGTGGCTTTCGTCGTAAGGTCTTATTCGCCAAACACTTACAGATCAACAAGTAACACGACTGGTCTTACAGCTAGCCTGGGTCGGACTTACCATACAAGGGGGTTGTTCACTCAATAAAACAGGCAAGCTTTCATGCTTTTTTTGGTGAGAGCCCTTAGCTCTAGCTGATTTTATTAATTCGTGGCATTATGCCTTTACTGATGGCGCTTGGCCTTAATACCTGATCAGGGTTTTTGTATATGGCATTTTGCCTCAATAGATGGCTTTGTAGCCTTGAAGATATTTGGCATTTTTGCCTCAGTAGATGGCTTTGTAGCTTTGTTTGGTGGCTTTTGCCTCAATATACCATACACTGGTCTATAGCTTTTTAGCTTTGTTATTTTGGTGAAGCCATTTGGTTTTGGATATCGGCGTGGTTAGAATACCCGGCGAAAAATTAAATGACACAATGATTTGTTAACGGGGTTCGGCGCATAATAGCAAACCTACGTCCCCAGATCTTATTCGTTGTTGTTTTACATAAGCTGATAAGATTTCTTGGGTATTATGCCCGCCCAAGACTTCGGATTTTTACATTGTTTTCTTCAAGGATAATACTTTTTGATGAACTTGGCGTTCCAAGGATGTTCTAGCTCCACGCCATGCTCATCAATCAGCACATATGCTCCACTCCCCGCTACTCTCTTGACTATATATGGACCTTCCCATACTGGTTCTAGCTTCCTGCATCCTTTTCGCTGGGAGGGAGGAACTTCTTGCAAGACCAACTCGCCAGGTTGATACTCTCTAGGGATGACTCGTTTATTGTATTCGCGAGAAAGTCGCCGATGATAATTCTCCATGTGTGTAAGGGCGATCAATCGTTGTTCTTCAAAATCGTCAAGCTTCGCTAGAATCAAGTCTGTGTTTAAATTCTTCTCCCAAGCTTCATGCTTTGTTGTTGGTAAAATTACCTCAGAGGGAAGCACTGCCTCAGCGCCGAAGGTAAGTAGGAAGGGAGATGCCCCTGTTGCTTCTCTAACCGTGGTCCTGTAGGACCATAGAACATTGTGTAAATGTTCACACCATGCTTTCTTGTGAGGCTCTACCCTTTTCTTCAACCCCATTCCAATAGTCTTGATTGTAGCTTCCGCTTGTCTATTACTCTGTGGGTACAATGGAGTTGATTTTCCCAGCTTGACGCTATAAGTAGCAAGTAATTTTCTAATATTATCGCCCACAAGCTCTTTTCCATTATCGGTACAGATTTCCGCCGGTACGCCAAACCTGCGAAATATATTTTCCCAGATGAATGTGAATACTTCTTGCCCAGTCTTCTTCTTGATAGCTTTGGCTTCACACCACTTGGTAAAATAATCCGATGCTACAATGATGTATTTCCGCTTCCCTGAGCCTGGAGTCAGCGGTCCAATGATGTCAATGCCCCACTTGGTGAAAGGCCATGGGCTCATTACTGAGTTTAATGATGTTGATGGCGCCTTGATTCTTCTTCCATACAGCTGGCATTTTTTGCATCGACGGGCATATTCTTTAGCATCACTATTCATCCAAGGCCAATAATATCCTTGCATTCTTACTTTCAGAGTTAAAGCTCGCTGGCCACTGTGATTTCCGCAGTCTCCTTCATGAATTGATTCTAGCAATTTCTTGTCTTCTTCTCTCGATACGCACCTCAGCAATGGCCCAGAAAATGACCTGCGATACAATATTCCATCTCGAAGTTCATAATTCGCTGACCTGCTAATAACTTGATGAGCTAAGATCTTCTTCCCCGGCAAAGTGAGTCGATCCAGATAATATCGTATCGGCGTTCTCCAATCTGTTTCCGCTGATTCTTCTATGTCTGTTTCCGCTGATCCAGATAATATCGTATCGGCGTTCTCCAATAGCTATTGAAGTGATGTCAGGATTTGTCATCATAAATGAAATAAAATCTAAGGCATCGACGTGCCTATTATCCTTCTGCAGATGTGACGAAACTTGATACCAGGAATCTCCCAGGCATACTCCCTAGCAAGTTTAAGATACTTCTGCAGAGAAGCATCTGATGCCTGATAACGTCCAGAGATTTGCCGAACCACCAGCTGTGAGTCACTTGTCAGACTAACATCGCTGATACCCATTTCGATGAGTAATCTCATAGCGTGTATGACTGCTTCGTATTCTGCCTCATTGTTTGTCGTCGGGAATTCCAGCCTTAGCGAGTGTACTATTCTGGCTCCTTTCGGCGAAGTAAAAACAATTCTTATTCCTTTTCCTTCTTTATTTGACGAGCCATCAACATATACCTCCCATCCCGTAGGGCTGCATTTCAATAGTTCTGGCATCTCATTTTCTTGCTCGTCTAGCGAAAAGGGGATATCTTCTATTTCTTCTTCTTCTTCAATTGGAAAATCAGCGAGGAAGTCTGCAATGACTTGAGATCGCTGCGCTGTACGTATTTCATATTGAACGCCGAACTGCTCAATTTGTGTGTTCCATTTAGCAATTCGCCCCACTCTTTGAGAGTTGTGCAAAATTGATTTTATAGGCGTCTTAGTTAGAACAACGATAGGGTGAGCATGAAAGTATGGACGCAACCGCTGAGATGCGAAAACTAACGCCAAGATTAGTTGCTCAATTTTGGTATAATTCTTTTCTGCTCCCTGCAATGTTCTGCTAATATAATAGATAGGCGTCTCCCCTCCTTTGGTTCTTACAAGTACAACACTGATGGCGAATGGTGTTGCAGCGAGATAAACTCTAACTTCTTCGCCATGCTCTGGGGGTTGAATCGCTGGAAGAGTAGCGAGGTACTTTTTAATACCTTGGAAGGCAGCTTCATGAGCTTCTGTCCAATTAAATTTCTCCCCCTTTTTCAATGTCTGAAAGAACAATTTGCATTTATCAGAGAATCTTGAAATGAATCTATTAAGCGACGCCAAAGTTCCATTGAGTCGCATAACATCTTTTACTGTCACCGGCGAAGGCATATCTATGATTGCTTTAATCTTTGCTTGATCAGCCTCTACTCCATTCTTCGTGACAACATATCCCAAGAATTTTCCCGAAGTCACACCAAAAACACACCTCGCCGGGTTTATTTTTAGTTTGGTGATGCGCATGTGATCAAATATTTCTCTGAGATCTTGAATATGAGTTTGCTTTATTTTACTCTTCACTAGCATGTCATCAACATAAACCTCCATCATTTTACCAATCCATTTCTCAAACATTTTCTGGGCCATCTCTTGATACGTGGCGCCGACATTCTTCAGTCCAAAGGGCATCCGAGTATAACAAAACAATCCTTTAGTGGAGAAGAAAGTTGTATGCTTTTGATCTTCCTCCGCTAAAGGTATTTGGTTATACCCTGAGTAATCATCCATAAATGATAGTAACTCATGGCCTGACGTGGCGTCTACTGTTTGATCAATACTTGGCAGCGTGAAACTATTCTTCGGGCATGCCCTGTTGAGGTCGCTAAAGTCGATGCAGATCCGCACTCCCTTGTTCTTCTTTGGTACTACCACCATATTCTCTATCCACTGAGGATATTGTACTGGCCTTATGATACCAGACGCCCTCATCTTGTCGATCTCTGCTTTCACCGCTTCTTTGTAGGCTGGAGCCAATTTCCTTATCCTTTGCTTGAAAGGCCTAATCTTTGGGTCAATATCTAGTTTATGACATGCTATTGCTGGGTCAATGCCTGGCATTTCATTCATTCCCCAAGCGAAGACATCAACATACTCTTTAAGTAGTGCATGTAGTTTCGCCGATTCATCTTCATTTAACAAAGTGCCAATCTTCACCATTTTTGGATCATTCTCCTCGCCGATGTTTATATCTCTGGTAGGTTCCACCGCCGTAAAATGTAATTTAGGTTCTCCCATCGGCAATGGTTCCTTTAATTGCTATAATGTCTTCCCATCAAGTTTCGCCGAATCTTCTACTGAGTTTACCGAATGCGCGTATTTCGATGGGTCGGCGATGAAGTCTTGAATCTCCTGCTCCTTTAAGGTTTCTTTTCCTTGTTTCTTCCTTTCAATAATTATGGCTTTCCTATTTTCACGCATTTGTATGTCCGCCGTATTGCAAGCTTTTGCCACTGCCAAATCTCCCACATACTCGGCGACTCCTTTAGGTGTTGGAAACCTTAAACGTTGATGATAAGTAGAAGGTACTCCTTTCAGGCTATGCAACCATGGTCTCCCAAGGATTGCTGCATACAGCGAATCAACGTCTACGATACAAAGGGTAGTATCCAAAGCCAAGTCGTCACAAGTGACAATCTTGAACTCAATTTCTCCTTTTGGTTTAGAAGCAATCCCATTGAATCCGTAAATGTTGTACGATGAAATTGTTGGCGAGGGGATTTTTGTGTCTTTCGCTTTCATTGCCTCATATGCAGAGTTAAAAATAATGTCCACCGAACTGCCTGGATCGATAAGGACTTTTGGTAATTTCAATCTTCCCATTTGAATAGTGAGGACCAAAGGATTATTATGGTTTCTCCCTTCAGGCGGTATCTCATCGGCGGAAAAACCCACACAAGCTTTCATCCAATCCATCAGTGGCTCTTGTTTGACGGCGACGCTGCAGATTTCATTTCCCAACCTGTCTCGCTTATGTACTCTGGTAATCTTTGATTGCACAATGGAGAAGCAATCCAACTCCAACAAGTCACGTTCTACCTTTACCTCAAACACATTTGGAGCTTGGATAGCTTGAATGGGCTGAACCATGACAGGAGGTGGCGGCGACAACTCAAGAAATTCTTGGAATTTTCCTAAGCGAATGAATCTGTGGACCTCTTGTTGTACGCCAGTACAATTTTCTGTTGAATGGCCGTGGAACAAATGGAACTGACAAAAAGAATTGGTATTAGTCGGCGAGACTCTGGGGTTTCTTCTATTATAGGGATAGCGGATATCATCTCTGCAGTTTGAATTCTCAATTTGTCCCCATGCATCAGTATAAGAAATACGCAGCTTTGGCAATGTAGCGTCCTGGAAGGATTGTTGGTTCCCTCTGCCAAATTTTCGGTTATCGCCATTGTACCTCCTATCGCCATTCCCATTTCGCCGATTGTCACGTCCGCCTCTACCATCATTTCTTCCTCGATTATCTTGCCTGTCCCCTCTATCATAATTGTCTCGTTTTTGAGAATTCCAATGTTGTTAAGCGGTAACTTGCTGTTGTTGCTTCACAGTTTCTGGTACTATCATCGCCGAGGAAGAAGCCTTTGCCAGTCTCTGCTGCTCAGCTTGTTGCCATTTTTTTTATTTCTTCCTGCTCTTCTAAAGAGTAACTGTTGATTGAGTGAATTTGCTTGGCTCTTTCTTTCTTTAAGCGAAGCTCTTCTGCCTGAATTTCTTTATAATTTATCCATTCGTTTTGCTTAATTCTCATAGCTTTCATGTCTTTCGGCGCATCCCAGAATAAACTTTGCTACATTGGGTCTGACGTCTCCATGGAGCTAATAAACGCTCTTATCTTATCCTTATCAGATACCGCTGTGCCTACTTCGCTGCACAGTTTTCTCCATCTTTGAATTAAACTTTTGTACGTCTCCGATGGTCTTTTTTTTATGTTAAACAATCTTTCCACGCCCGGACGACTTCTATTGTTCTGAATATACGTGCGCAAGAACTTGCTCTCCAGCTTACTAAAGGAACCAATTCTACCTTCGTCCAACCCATCAAACCAAGCCAAAGCTTCATCTTTGAGAGCGGCGGGAAATGCCATGCACATTATGGGGTCTGAGTTTACCCATGCCGCCAAATCTCGCTTATAACTTCTCAGGTGTTGAGCGGGATCCCCCGTTCCATCAAAGGTGGATGTGAATTTTGGCATAGTGAACCTTGTAGATACGTGCCCATATGTAATACAATCTTTAAAGGGCGTCTTCTTTGCCTCGGAGAGTGTCGTTTTAAATTTTGATTCCTTCGAGGATCCTCCTAACGCTGCCACCTTGCTTTTTAGCCGGCGAAGCTCTTTCTTTACTCCCGTATCCATCTTGTCCTGCTTTGCCGAATCATCATAATCTTCGCTATCTCTTCTAAATATTTCCTTCCTTCTACCCCTCTCATCATATTTCGCTGACGAATCAGAAACTTCAATTGTGCTGGCCCTGCTCCTTTCTGAACGACTAGTGGTGTGCGAATGGGATGTGTGACTCCTGCTCTGTATCACTTTCTTATTCTCTGCCATCAATTCTTTGTGGCTCTGTAGGACAGTCTCCATCTGCAATTGCATCTGCATCTGAGCTGTTTGCCGATTATTTGCCTTGAAGTCCTGTGTTGTCTGCTACCACCACTGGGCGAGCCAAAGTTGTGCCTGGTACTACCGCTGTACCACTGACGGCCTGCTGAACATCCGCTGCCATAACTGGTTCGGCGACGACTGCCGGAGCTTTCGCTACGGCATTAGGTGTTTCGCCAATAGCTATTGGGATTACGTTCGTAGTTGCGATACTTCCTGTATTAACATCCTGAGCTATTTACACAGCATTAGAAGATTCACCAATAGCCCTCTGAGCTGGTCTACTGCCAATGACTGCATCGTCGAGGGTGCTCGCGTCGACCTCACTGCCAATCCTTCGTAGTAACATGCTGGGTTCAACTGTTGCTCCTGCATTCTCCAAGTGGGTGATATCCTCTATCAAGATCTCGTCTTGATGAAGTTGCTGCTGTATGGGTGACCGCCAAGATGAACTCGCCAAAAGAGAGCTCGGTAAACCTACTGGTTCTGATCCTCTGCTTCTGGTATTGTGACTACTAGGAAATACCAATGGTGTAGGAAGAATGGGGTACCGTGGAGGCCTACCCGCTGGAGCTCTGCTGCTCTTACTCCTGGGACCCATTCGCCGAAGATCTGTAAAAGAAGACAACACACACTTCCTGACAGTATTGCTCTGTTAGTATTGTGGGTAAGTGCCAAACGAGTTAGTTGGGTAGTTTTTCAGAATGTTGTTGAGGAAATGACAAAAATGGCAGTCTTAAACATTAAGCAAAGTCCTCCCTTTGTGATCACTATAAATAAATGACCTTCTGCAAGATACAATCTCAATCCTATACACATCTGTGTATCCTTGCATAAAGGTTGGTTGTCATCTCGAAGTCCTTTTGGACTACGACTATTGAAAGACTTCACTTGAGGATCGTGAAGCATAGGTCGGAAGTAAAATTCCATCATGTATCTTGGGTCGATTGAATATTTTCAATCTTATCACGACCAAGATTTGATAGAAACTTCGTAAGGTAGATCTTGAATCGTAATCCCTAGAAGTTCCCAACACAAATTCACGAACTAGGTTTCATACTAAGTTCGTCACGCGTTTGGAGGTAAAGTTGTTTAGGCTAGATCAATAAGCCCTATTCAACATATCGATTTCCATTAACCTTGACTTTAAGTCTAAAGGAAATCACAATCGTATTCTTGTTTGATTACTTGGATACTTTTAGGCGTCATGTTAGAGGCAGGGTAGCGCTAGTCTTCACGAAGGGAAGTGGAGCAACTCCTAGGCCTGTAAAGGACGTCAGCTAGGGGAATCAAGTACGTAGGATACTGCGGGAGCCAAGAGACGTAGGAGAACCTTGGTAGCTGAATTGCTTGTAGGGTGAATTCAGTCTCGATACAGTCCATTCCGAAGTCTGAGAGTAGGCTAGCGTCTGTATACCGTTCATACTCAGGGTGTTCACATTTGGACGAGGTCCCGGGGTTTTTCTGCTAGGTTTGCAGTTTCCTTGTGTAGATGGTGAAAAATGAGAGAGGGACAAGATTGTCAAAACACTCTCGAAACCATGTCTTATTAAGGGCAATCGCCTATTCAGGCTCATCTCTATAGCTCAGAGTGCAACCCATTCCATGAGCTAAACAAACTCTCTATGAGCTCTCTCTTATGACTCCGGCGGGGAGGGTAATATAATGGAGCAGTACTAATAATCTCACCAGCATATTAAACCCATTAATCTGCTCAGAGCCAGGTCGCTTAATGGTACACGGTGAAGAATCAACAGAGACGTATCCTCGTGGATTTCCTCTTAATACGACTCAACAACGAGTCTTAATGCAAGCCTCGGAAATATTGAAGCTCCAGGCCGGCCCAGAGCTCTCCGAGAGGCATACATCAGCCTAAACAGGCTTAAGCGGACCTAATCCCAAGTTCAGGATGGTCTAGCATACCATGGATAAACACGCCATGACCTCAAGTGTGTTGTAGCATAAGCACTCACACCACGACTAAGGCACAGGCTGCCCCAAAGTCGACCTTGGCCAGATGTCAAAGCCATAAACGCCACATAGCATGGCACCGCAAACCATGAGTCACCGTGGATTCACAAAAATCAGCCTTGGCCAAGAGGCCAAGGCCATGGCGTGAGCCGCCACAAACCTACTTAGCCTTGGCCAAAAGCCAAGGCCGTAATAATGAATATAGCCGCAAACAGGCTGGCCTTGGCCAGAGGCCAAGGCCGTGGCGCCATGACCCATGGCGCCACAACAAGTGGACCTCTGCCAAGGGCCAAGGCCGTGGCGCCCCCTTTTACGCAACTAACGCCAAAGCGCGTCCAAAATTGGCTTTAGCCAAAAGCCAAGGTCGTGGTGCCATAGTCCATGGCGCCACAACGGGTTGGCCTCGGCCAAAGGCCAAGGCCGTGGTTCCAAGAGCCATGGCGCCACCATAACTAGTGCCAAAGCGCATTTAAACACTCATGACCTTGGCCAACAGCCAAGGCCACTCCTATACTCGTGTCCCGGAGGCACTACACTCATGTTGGTCACGACAATTAGTCGTACAACTCTACTCTACTCAACTCAATTACGCAATATCTGCGTATCACTCGCTCGAGACATCAAAACATCACACGGGGGGATAACTTCAGGGGTATTGGTCTGACGCTCTACGGCAGTTGAAAGAAACTGATGGAGATAGTGGACAGTTACGAGAAGATGGCGCGAGTGGGCATGTTCCACACGACTCAGGCAGTTACGGAAACCAACGCATGTCCTCCACTCCTCCACTCTTCCACGACTTCCACCTTCTCTGTCGAGAGATCGGGGCGAGTTCAAACTATAAATAGAGGCTTCCTCTATCTTCCAAGGCAGAACAGAAGGAACGTTCAGAATACCTAGAACACACAAAAACAACCAGAGCCTCAGAGAAAACACCTGAGAATCAACACACGTTTCTAGCCTTGGAGATTTCCAGTCGACTTCACGACGGAGATCTTGAACTCTTACACCCAAAACACATCCTCAACCTGATCTCAAGTTTCTTCGATGTTTCCCTCCCTAGACCAACCTCTATCCTCTCTGTGGCCGAAGCAAGACGGGAACGGCCATCCTTGGTTTAAGCTTGTCTTGTTCGACTTTGATCTCCGAGCACTACGAAAGTACCCAGAGACGGTACATTGTTTTTGCAGGTAAAAACAGTTAGCGACCACAGTGGGAGATCATTCTCTCGGTCCCAGAAGGTTATCTATGAAGAAGCGTCTACCCTGGGAGATGACGGCGCAAGAACCTCACTTCAATACAACAATCCACGTCGGGAGCTTCACCGCCTACGACAAATCTGCAAAGGAGGAAGCTACCCTTCTCATCGAAAGACTATGCGAGACCCTCCATTTTTCAAAAGGACAACGCATAGACACTTTCGACGCACTCAACCGCATCGCCTTCGATGTCAACCTCACTCCAACCCTACCCATGATTTCCGAGATGTCTTTAATGGCCGATGCGCAGACGCAGGACATCACTTTCATCGACAAGGACATGCTGGTCGAAGAAGGACACAACCGCGCCCTCTACGTAACCGCTCACATCAAAGGCACTGAGTTCAAGAGAGCGCTAGTTGATACCAGAGCTGCAGCCAACGTGGTCTCCCTCAAGACACTGAGGATCGCAAAAATTCCTAAACAGCAAGTAGTTTATCACCCTATCATAATGAAGGACTTCGAAGGGAACAAGACGAGTACATATGGACACGTCAACTTGGAGTTAAAGGTCGGGCCTATCCACACGAAGACTAAGTTCCACGTAATCGAGAAGGAGCCGGAGTACCACATGATACTAGGAAGGCCCTGGCTACACAAGAACAAAGTCGTCGCTTCTACTTACCACCAATGCTTGAAAGCAGTCCTAAACGAAGGTATTATTCGCGTAACTGCATCTCCTTCCCCTTACTCATCCATATACGATGCCAAGTTTGTATATCCGAAAGACGAGGCTTCCCAACGCCAAGACAAAGTCTACAGTATCCCACTCCCGAATTGGGCATCCCTGGAGAGGTGTGACCCACAAGGACGGCCAACGGGGGCTCGGAGCAAAGGAAAGGAGAGGGCAAGACAGCGACTCACAAAAGGGCAGGAAACTTCGTGACAACCCAGGACGCTAAAGGGAGAGTGGTTTACCTCCTACACCCGTTATAGCAATTAACAAGGGAGGTTAGTCATAGCTCTCCCCACCCTGGAGAATGCAGCTACAACGAGCGACAAGTGGAAGACGAAGTCCAGGATGCGCCCCCACAACTGCAAGATGGGACAGACTCCACCTCAGACGCGCTCGAAACCGTAAATGTCGGGACAGACGATTCACCCAGACCCATCTTCATCAGTTCAACCTTGTCCCCCGAGGAACACACCGAGTTCGTAGACCTGCTAAAAGAATACCAAGACATGTTTGCCTGGACGTACGAGGAGATGCCGGGACTCGATGAAAAACTGGTGACGCACCACTTGTCCATTATCCCGGGTTCCAGACCAGTCAAACAACAACCAAGAAATTTCAGGCACGACGTGGAGGAACAGATAAAGATCGAGATACAGAAACTACTGGCGGCAGGGTTTATCAAACCCATACAACACACTACTTGGCTAGCAAACGTCGTACCCGTTAAGAAGAAAAACAGCCAAATACGTTGATGTGTCGACTTCAGAAACCTGAACAAGTGATGCCCGAAGGATGACTTCCCGCTTCCGAATATTGACATGCTCGTGGATGCCACCAGTGGACACGCTATGTTCTCCTTCATGGACGGGTACAGCGGGTATAACCAAATAAAAATGTATGAACACGACGCCCCGAGGACAGCATTCCGGACGCCCCTCGGGAACTTCTACTACACGGTCATGCCCTTCGGCCTAAAGAACGCAGGAGCTACCTACCAGCGAGCAATGACAGCCATCTTCCACGACATGATGCATAAGGAGGTCGAAGACTACGTAGACGATGTAGTTGTTAAATCCAGAACCAGGGCATCACATGCGGGAGTATTACGACGCGTGTTCGAGAGGTGTCGGGAGTACAAACTAAAAATGAATCCTCTGAAATGCGCTTTTGGAGTCTCCTCAGGAAAATTCCTCGGCTTTCAAGTAACCAAACAAGGAATCGAGGTCGACCCGTCCAAGACCCAAGCCATCACCACCATGCCTCCATCTCGGACGGTGAAGGAACTAAAGAGTTTCATGGGGAAAGTTTCTTACATTCGACGCTTCATCCCGGGACTTGCTCAATTCGTAGCATCGTTCACTCCCTTGTTAAAGAAAGACGCTGCGTTTACCTGGACATCTGTTCAACAAGAGGCGTTCCAGAAGATAGAACAACTACTCCTGTCACCGGCAGTAATGAAGTCGCCCGCCCCGGAGAAACCACTACTCCTCTACACCGCCTCAAGTGACGTCGCCATCGGAGCACTTCTGGCGCAAGAAGACGAATGAGGAGTCGAATGTCCAGTATACTACATCAGCCGCACCCTGAAAGACGCGGAACTCCGGTACCCCAAAGCCGAGAAAGCGTGCCTATCCTTGATTTTCGCGGTACAAAAGCTTCGACACTACCTCCTTTCCAACCAAGTAGTCCTGATGGCGAAGGCAGACCCTATCAAATATCTCCTCTCGAAGCCCGCCTTGATAGGAAGACCACCAAAATGGTTGTTGCAGATGTCTGAGTTCGACATAGCTTGTGTGTCTCCGAAGGCCATCAAGGGACAAGCGGTAGCCGACCTTCTTGCTGCCTTCCCGGGGGAAGACTCAACGACCCTACATGAAGAGGTGCCAGGCGAGTTCCCAGAGATAACGCTGATGAACACAGACACATGGCTCTTATACTTTGATGGGTCTGCTACCCCGAGCGACAATACTGGAGGAGCGGGCGTCGTTTTGGTATCCCCAACAGGCGAAGTGTTCTCCCATTCGTTTAAATTGGATTTCAAGTGTACGAATAACTCAGCGGAATACGAAGCTTTTCTCCTAGGGCTATCGCTAGCCAAACAAGCTGGCGTTACCCACCTCGAAATTAGAGGCGATTCCAAGTTACTGGTAAACCAAATGAACGGAGTCTACTCTCTCAGGGAAATCACACTCGCCCCTCATAGGGCCGAGGCCCAAAGACTGCTGAACCACTTCGCCGACGCCACCATAACGCATACTGGACGCACTAACAACAGACACGCGGACTGCCTGGCGACCCTGACATCCAAACTCCAATTTAAGGGAGAGGAGGAGATCGTAACAGTACAGAGACGCACCGCCCCCTCGACTTGGCTGACAGAAGGCGAGCTCATACCCGACAACGACTGGCAGACGCCCATCATCGAAGATTTAGGTAACTATACCTCCACAAGAAAACTCGGGATAAGAGAGTTAAAACACTTCTTTCTTTTCCATGGGGTACTATATCACAGAAACCCAGACGGGTCGCTATCGCGATGCTTAGGAGGACTCGAAGCACGAGAACAACTCGAACGCATCCACAATGAGGTCTGTGGACAAACTCTTGTCGTGACCCTGTATCGACGACTTCAAAGGCTCGGCTAATACTGGCCAACAATGGAAGAACAATCTCTGGCGTTGCAAGAGGATTGCTCCAATTGCCAGACTCCCCCTCACCAACCCGAAGCTCTAACATGCCAGCCTTCTGAGGATTGGAGGGAACCCTTTATCAAGTACCTCAACGATAGGATCTTACCGGAGGACCGACACGTAGCTAGCCGTCTGATTAAAAGGTCTAGGAGATTCCTCTGCCACGAAGGAGTACTATATCGTAAAAGTTACGGAGGAGGTTTGCTTTGTTGCTTGTCGGACGAGGAGATCCCCACGGTGCTGAGAGAAACACACGAAGCCGAACACCAAGGGAAGAGGAAGTTGTTCCTACAAATCCATGAGAGGTACTACTGGCCAACCATGGAAGACGACGCGGCTTCCTTCGTACAAAAATGTCACAAGTGTCAGACTCACGGAAATCTTATCCACACCCCATGCCTACCACTACGATCAGTCAGTAGCCCCTGGCCATTTTACAGCTGAGGACTCGACCTTATTGGAAAGATCAACCCCCCTTCCTCGAAAAACCAAGAATATATCATCACCGCAACAGAGTACTTCAGCAAATGGGTGGAAGCAATACCTTTGAAGAGCACGACCGGTGTCACAATCGCAGCATTTATCAAGGAGCACATCATTTGTAGATTCGGTATCCCTAAGCACATTATCACAGACAATGGGACACCGTTTGTCAACAAAGACGTGGCGAAATTATTCCGAAGGTACGAGATCCAACACATCTGCTCAACACCATACTACCCCCAAGGGAACGGATAGGCAGAGAGTACCAACAAGACGTTGATTCAGATCATCAGCAGAACCGTACACGGTAATCCCAGGTCGTGGCACGAACAACTACCTATGGCATTATGGGCTTACAGGATCTCTCCACGAAGCTCCACTGGAACTTCGCCCTATTCGCTCGTCTACGGCGCCGA
>JAJJMA010327599.1:0-13000 GCA_023529015.1 Papaver nudicaule
AAGGTGGCACAAACCAATGTACTTTGGGACATACGACATGGAGGCGCATTCAAGCATTTACAACATTATATGTATCTTAAGACGTATGCTCCGACATATCTCCGAGTACTGAGTTCTGAGGTTAGAAGGTCTGGTTAGAAGTAGGGCTTGAGAAGATGAAACTTCCAATGAATTGCAGTGAAATAAGGTTGTATTAACTTTTGGGTGATGCACCATTCGGTAAATTGGGTTACTAAACGAGCTACCGAATATGTACTCGGTAGTTAATTTAAACTTACCGAATATCTGTAACAATATCCTGTACCAAAAATCAATACAAATCGGTAACCCAATGAGCTACCGAGTATACATTCGGTAGCTTTCATTGTCTACCGAGTATGCTTTCCTTAAATTTGTTTATACTGACAGAATATGTATGAGCTACCGACTGGTATATAATTTGCATTTTGGAGCTACCGAATATAAGAACAGAAATCCAAACAAGTGCATTTACCATAATATGTTCCAAGTACAAGTTTCATTTAACCCAAAAAGCTTGCTCTAATCAAGATATATTGTCAATAAAAGGCCCAAAATTCATCCACACTAAGATACATACCTTATTCCACATCAGTCGTGCCGCTCGGAAGGGGATGTTGAACCTTCCAATCTTCTATGTTGGACGCATACTTCTCAATCCAAGCACTACAGTGGTTGTCTGGAAAATGGGTTGAATACCTTGCCATGGGAGGTAGGGGACAATCTTCTTTTAACCTCAAACCAATGAAATGGTCGGGGCCTATAAACGCTATGACGACTCTTCTACCCACGTTTTCCTCCGTACAAACTGATCTTGTAGGTACAAAAGTCGAACAATGACCTATCCCAATCGAAAAATAATGGAAAACGCAATCTAATGAGTCCGCAATTAGATATCCACACAATGGCATTCGCATCCAATACTTGGGAGAAACCGTCTTCATATTCTTTCGGCCATTAATCCGGGCAAGATCATCGTTGAATTGTTTCAATTTATCCCTACGATTACCTTCCAAATTCATTCCAATATAGAATTCCTTGTCCTTGAGGAGTTGCTCTCCCATCTGCTTCCTTGTATATCCCACTGGAGTGAGGTTGTCGACAAAAACTTGTTGTCGTATTCCAAGTTGCTCCACAACGACGTGAAAACCACAATTTCCATAACGTGGAACATCATCGATTGCTAAAACAAACTTCCGTACACATTCCGGAAGTTCTTCTAAATAATGTTGAGAGAGAATGGGAGGACGTACCGTAGTTCTTACCAACACATCACCAACACTCTCCCTTGTCGACGACTTTGGTTTCACTTGCCTTGAACATTCTCCATTGTCAACAATGGGTCGTCCCCTTTTTTTTGGAACCGAATCCGGTGCAAAGTCAGCTTCAGTGTGCTCATGCAGAGAAGGATCACACTCAGAAGAATTCTGCTGCTTTGTGGCCGAAATCTTCATATTCTTCAACTCCAGTCTTTCTAGTTTTCTTGGTTTAAGGGTTGGCGGTCTTCCTGGTGGCTTTTGCTTCATTGGTTCTTCATCTAAATTTAAGAAGAGGTGCATTGCCACCTCCAAGTCGTCGTGGAGGTTTTGCTTTTGAGAAAAATCGTTCTCGTCGTACATTGTAGCGATCCGATGACACAATGGCGTTTCCATAAAAGCAACTTGGGGGTTCTTTGAGGGATTTGGAGTGAAAGATAGTTGCTTCCAAAATGGATCAATGTCATTCATATCAATTCTGTGTACGTACTTACCAAGCTTATGCGGACAAGGTAGTCCGATCCCCGACATCGTCTTACAATTGCAATTATCATCCGGCACACCGTGCTCCATATACCACTTAAAGTCTTTCATCATGTGATTTATGGCCCATACCGACACTCTAGAAGTTAAACCACGAAGAAGTGGATGACCTTTGTACTTTTTAAAATATCTTTGCCTACTCCACTCCATTTTTGCCTTTATTCTGGTCAAATCACGCTTGGTGAACTCGTGAATACCATGTTGGAGCGACACAACCCCATTTTGACCTCCTTGAAGAATTCTTTTCAGTCTCCCATGTTGACCCTCCACCACACTTGTTGCCTCGGTCATAGACCAAACAATCTTATCCCATCCTTTTTGAAATAGCAAAAATAATCGGTTACCATCCTTAAGCTCCTCCTCAAACTTTTTTTCCTCTTCCTCTCGTTGTGCATCGGTGAGTTTACTCAGACGTTCCCGTTCCTCTAATTCAATGTCCGCACCTTTTGGACGCCTTTTCGGTTGAATATGCTTTCTGCAACGCGCTCTGATGTTACACTGGATGTGCCAAGTGCAAAGAATATTGTGGGAACCAGGAAATACTTCTTGGATGGCATTCATCAAGGCTTGTTCGTTGTCCGTAACGAAAACGTTTGGAATTTCACCCGGATTGTAAAGACCCTTCACCTTGTTCAACATCCAAACATAACTTGGTTCGATCTCCCTATCCATCAATCCCCAAGCCACGGTGAAACTTTGTTTGTCCGATGTGTGGCAAGCAATATTGATCAACGGCATGTTGTATTTATTGGTTTTGTAGGTGCAGTCAATCAACAAAAATTGGTGGAAGCATCTTGCAAGTTTAATCATATCCGGATGCGCCAAAAAAATACGTTTCGCTTCCCCGTTAATGGTTTGTCTTCTCATTGTGTAGTTGTGTTGCTCGCATAACCAAGCCGATTGAGACATAATCAATCGACCATCCCAATCAATCTTTCTAAACATGGCTTGCGCGGCTTTAACTGTATTCAAAGTAGACAAGTTGTTGGGGTCTTGCTCCCTTATCATAGTGAGGATTTGATTCCCGGTACTTGTGCCCATCATCGCCCTTACAATATCCATTTGATGTGGAGTCAACTTAGCATAAGGAACGTGCCCAACAAGACTTTCCGGATCATCATGGTTGTGATAACCATTCATTACTTTCATTCTCCAACGCTCATCACGTCTTAGATTAAAAAGAAGCTTGAACGGACAATCGGTCTTCTTTGAATGAGTATTGTAAATCACGTCGGTCTTCTTTATAGGCTTATAACCCTTTGGTTTATGACTCTCATCCTTCCTACCACACTCACAAATCATTTCAAATCTATTCCACGTTGATTGTCGACCCGTGGTTACTACATACATGATCTCTTTTGCACGCACCTCAAGCCAAGCCTTTACATCTTTCTTCTCTTTCCATGTCTAGACGACAAAGTCACAGCAATTAGAAAACCAAACCAAACGGGATAAAATCATAGATAAATACAAGTGTAGGAGGCATACCAAGTCAGTTAGATAGTGTGAGGAGGTATCGGGTCGCAAATATGAATCATATTCAACAACATCATCCTCGGGAAGGTCCCCAAAGGGTACAAGCTACAAAGAAGATTGAAAACATTAGACAACTAAATTGGAAAATTAACCACAATCGGTAGCTCGATGAAAAAGACAAATTGCCGAGTAGTACTGGAAAGCATCACTCGGTAGCTAATTAAGCCACCGAATATAGATGAGGTTTGGCCAATATTCTGTACCAAAAACCAATATGATTCGGTAACCATTTGAGCCACCGAGTACAATTCGGTAGCTTAGAAGTCTACCGAGTATACATTCGGTAGCTTAGAAGAGATTTCGAGCGACCGAATGGTTACTTTATTGTGCATGTACGGATGGTGGTTGGGATATTCGGTGGCTCCATTAATGGTCTGGATCTACCGAATATTCTAACTGCAACATTCAAGGCATGCAAACTTTGATTTTTCATACGTCAATCAACCATTACAAGCTAATGGGTTTCAAATTAGAGAACTACCTGATCATTTGGAGTCGAGTTCACTTCCTTTCCCTTCTTTGATTCTTGATTTTCTTCCAAACACTCTTGTTCATGGCTTTTCTCTAGAATGGTAGATTTCCAACAATCCATGGCTTCTTTAACGTAAGAGGAATTCGTAGCATGATCATCTTCAAGAGAAGAAGATTCACCCCGCTCAATCTCACTCAAAACAACCATCTCAACAAAACAAAAAAACTTCTTCTTTTTTTTCTTCTTCTTCTTCTAACTCTCTCTCAAAATAACAAAAATAAAACAACCTAAGATAATCGGTGGCTAAGTAGATTAAATTGTAGTTAGGTTAGCTTAATCGGTAACTTGTTTTTAGTTAATCGGTAGCCTAATATGTGTGGGGGTATTTTAGACACCGAGATAAGGGATAGCCTAATTACACCCGGGTGATCGAGTTTTCAAAAATTTTTGAATTCTGCCCCTATTCTTTTTTCTATACCCCAATGGCGTGAGGATAATTATCTCTCCACAAAATTTCCAAATAATTTGTTGGGACATTATTCAGTTTGATTTGACTTAGTCACTTATAACACCATTAAAATCTACACTAGTTTTTTTTTTTTTTTTGAATTGTAAAGGTTATATTAAAGTTGGACCGAAACCCAGGTAGCTAGGCAAACAAATAAAGAAAAATTCCTTTATTCCGATGCAGACGAGTTTCGAACTCAGGACGCCGGTGTCATCACCCAACGACTTTACCACTGTACTACAATGACATCTACAAAATCTACACTAGTTGAATCTACGTCTCTTTAGAGGGGATTCCAATAGTGAATGCCAAATTTATATATGAGGTTTTGTTTAGACTTTTATTTATAAAGATTAGTAAACATAGCATTTTTAAAAAATAAAAATAAATAATAAATCACAGAATAATCTTAGAAATTACACGAAGAAACATAAATAGAACATTTAAATGATTTTGCAACAGAGCCAGAATCTCGTAACCAAAATCTTGTATGAGCACACCAAACAGTAATCGTAACATCCAGCATAAATACGGGGGAGCTTGGATCGTTGAAGCTTCATCCATAACTTGGCATAATTTTTTTACAATTAATCTGATGAAAACTTCAAAAAAATAAAATGCCAAAAGGTCAAAACTGACCCACATCTTCCACAAGTCGACGAAAACTCATCATAACTTTTCAACTCGCCGGAAAAACATTCTACAAAATTGGGGTACCAATTCTTACCCCCAATTCTTTCTGAAGATCATCACCTTTCTTGAGACATAGCCACATCATATCCAAAGCAACAAACCACAAAATCAAAATTAACATAAAGATTACAAGATTCAAACAATAACAAACCCTCATTTCACAAGAGGTCGGGTACCCGTCGGAGATAACAATTTAGCTCATAAACCTTCTCTAATAGTGTAAGTCTTAAATTTATGATTTTATATGTTGATATAGCTAATTAAAAGAATAAACTTATTTTTTTATAGAGTATTTTATTTTTAAACTATAATTGAAAAAGAATGGTTAAATTAATGACATAGAGGTCTAAACGAAAGTCTAGTTAACACTTCTCTAAGACCTTTGATGTTCACGTCATGTCTAAGTCATCAACTCCTAGTTTGTATGATCTAACCATTTGATATGAATTTTTGTTAAGTGGGGTCAAAAATCATATATATTACTTTAAAAAACAAAATTTACACCTGCAATTAGAGATTTTTTTTTTTTTTTTGAATTGGAAAGGTTATATTAAAGGTACCTGCAAGTCCAGGTAGCTAGGCAAAGAAATAAAGAAAAATCCCCTACAAAATCCCACTACCTACAATTAGAGATGCTCATGAAATGTTTTGGAAAAAAAGTGAATAAGCACGAGATTTTTGGAAGAATGAGTAGGACCTAAAGAGAAAAGTACTAACCTACAGAGATTTGTTCTGCTTCTCAATTTTGCATCGAAAAAATCTTCACCTCTGCAATACTCTTGCCCCCCGCTGAGCCACCAACTTGTATAAGATTATCTATTTTTTGGGGCTTAGTCACTGGCCTGCTACTAAGAATTGCCACGAAAGTTATCATCTTCTCAATTTCATTTCTTCCCTTGAAGAAATCTTGTCATCACTATCAGTTTCAATTCAAATTCTCGTTGATGCTTCATAAGTCTCTCCATCAATCTGGTATATATTCTCTGCTTATCTCATTTCTTCATCCATGTTTTCTAGAAGATCATCAATCAAGAAGGCATTTGCAGTTGCAACCTTAGAATATGAATCCAAAATTGTAGAAGGATTTAAATAGAAAGTCCACACTTGCTTTGGCTTCTCCCTTTTTTGTTTTAGTTCATCTTCTTCAAATATGAAAGGTCACTTCTTAGTTAAAGGTTGAAGCACCATCTCCGACACACTATTATTTCCCTAATTCACTTTTTTATTACCATTATTCTCTTTAGTTTAACTTGTACCCAAATAACCATTGCCATAATTTTTTTTCAGCTGAAATTATAGTCAATTCTCATTCCACCACCCACTTCTGTCATAGAGGAACCCAAGCCTCCGTTACCACCATTCCCTTCAGTTGTAGTTGTCTCTAGTGGCACGTTGCTCTGATCATTGTTTACAACCCTTTAAGGTACCTTGTTAAAACAATGCTCGATTGAACCCATCTGCGTTGGTATGTCAAGTTTAGATGCCGAAACGCAATTATTGATTTAGTATACCGAGGTCTGTTTCGAATACTGGATTACATTAGGTAATTCACCCGAAAATACCCTTGAAGACTGAAAATTGAAGATCACTCGAAGACTTCATCATCAAAGGTTAGTAGGAGTGTGATCTTTCACGTTGGACTCTTTTCTCTACTTATCTATCAATTCGAAACATAATCGAATACTTTAGTAATTGTTGTTATAAGAAGGATCTTATTGGCAAGATTTGGTTTTCAAAGTGTTTCATCTTGATTCTGAGTGCACAAATTTATTTTTGAAGCGTATTTCGATGTTAGGATTAAGGGGTTTAGGTCGCGTGGACTTAGCACATTAATTTTTGTTCACAAATCATAGTTGTGTACGAAGTACGTACCTAAGGCCTGGAAAACACTCAATTCACGAATGGGAATTTCCAGTTCGCGAACTGCCCGTGTGGGAAAAGTTCCTGAACTCTGAGTTGTAGTTACAATTCAAGATCCGGATTTTCTGATTCGCTACCTACACCCGTCTCAAAAATTCTTGATATCCGAAATTGTTTACAGTTCGCGAACCGGATATTCCATTACGCGAATTGTTGATAATTCCGAAATTCCTAAACTCCAAAATGCACTGTCAGTTCGCGAACTAGATTTTCATAACGCGAATTGGATTTTCAGTACGCGAACTACTCGTGCAATCTGGCATTGACTTGTCTTGGCATGCAATGCATCATTACCTTCTTTCTTATCCATGAGGCAAACTTCTCATGCATGAGATTCCTACTTGGATCATACTTGTGTGCAGAAGTTTGTTCGTTCCAAAATTGTGTAAAAACTAATTTTTTTTGAAGTAATCAAATGCTGTGTGATTACTAGATGATTAAACTACTAAGTGTTAGGGCATTGTCCAGTCAAACCCACTAGCGTTGGTATGTCAAGCTAGTTGTCAGTTTCAGGTGTCAAAACACAATCTTGATTTAGCCTACTGGAGTATAGATTTCAGAATTCTGAATAGATGTGTGGGACAGAGGGCTCGTGGTGATATACAAAGTAGTAGAAACCTTGAAGACGAAGACTGTGAAGACAAAGAAGACATCAATTATTCTTCATCGACAAAAGGTTAGTAGGAGTTATGAATTTTATGGAAATTCTTTTATTCTACTTCTTCTATCTTTCAAAATAGTCGGCTACTTTAGTAGAGATACTAATAGCGATTGCGATCGTATTCTTGTCTACATAACCATGTGTTATGTTGGTATTTGTCCCACGAATACTAAGGTTACAAGGTGCGTGAGATAGATTCGATACCATCTTTTCATAGCAATGGTTTGCTTGCAAATCACTTGTAGGATATGAGTGAATCTATAGGAGTACTCTTGAGCAAGAGTCTAGCGGATTATAGCTGAGGCCGTATAACACGTCTAAGTACTGGCCAACCCAGAACTTCCAGCGGATCCAGTTAAACCCTAATTCTGAACAACGGCGGTTCCCGAACTGGGTCGTGAATAGTGACTCCATATTTTATTCCTGAGTTCCAAAACATCAATTTGTACAAATACATGTACGTGAACCACATATTCGATGTATCTGGCCGGAATTCAGAAGGACGGTTCCCGAACCGTCCACATGGATATTCTCTGGAATTTCAGACGGGTTAAACTCTGACTCCATTATCTAGTAGATGGACTTGGTTTACACGAAAATATCTTCTGTGGTCCATCTAACGATTCTCAATATGTCAATAAGATAACTCTGGTCTGTTGGATATAAATCTTGAAGTGTTTTTGAGCTAACAAAACACTTGGCAGATAAATGATAAAGATTTCCAATTGAGATAAATCTAGGTTACTTTGTGTGCAAGTCAAGTAACAGGTTCGTTTTACACGGGCACTTGCTAAATTTGTGGAACAAGTAACTAGTTGTTTTATTCCTAAGAGCACGTGTAGTGGTATCTCCATCCCTATCTCTATATTAGAGAATTATAGAGATTGATTTTTTTGGAAATTGTGCGAAAAAGTTTTTCCCCATTTTGGTGATCTCTATCCATATCTTCATATTATTTTTTTTTTATTTTCTCTCATCTTATCTATCTCTCTTAGACTATAATTAGTAACATAAGCCACCTCAAGGCTCTTAATCATTCATAGTTATGCAAATTGAAACATCATTAAAATTAAATACATACATATATATATAATGTATTTTGACAACTAATTAATAGGATTACAATACTTAACACACTAATTAACTGCACTTAATAAAACTAAAAACATGAATCTAAAGCGTTCCCTTTAAGCCCCATAAATGTTGGATAAGATCACGTCGTAGTTGGAAAAGAGTTGTTTGATTTGAAATCTCATGATGGTGAGCAAGGAATATGGTAGTTGTGGTGGTGGGGGTGGCGACATCGAAATGTGTCGGTAGTGGTGGCGGTTGCGGAATGTGTCAGTGGTGGTGGAATGTGGTGGTAGCGGTGGTGGAATGTGGAATGTGGCGGTTGCAGTGTTGGCGGTGGTGGAATGCGATGGTTGGCGGTGGTGGAATGGGGTGGTGGCGGTGGTGGTATGTGATGGTGGCGGTTGCGGAATGTAGTGGAGGCGGCGGAATGTGGCGGTAGTGGTGGCGGTTGCGGAATGTGGCGGTAGTGGTGGTAGTTGCGGAATGTGTCGGTAGTGGTTGACAGTGGTGGTGGAATGTGGTGGTAGCAGTGGTGGAATGTGGAATGTGGAATGTGGCGGTGGCAGTGGAGGAATGCGGTGGTTGGTGGTGGTGGAATGTGGTGGTGGCGGTGGTGGTATGTGATGGTGGAGGTTGTGGAATGTAGTAGCGGCGGCGGCGGTGCAAAGTGGCGGTGGTTGAATGTGGTGTTAGATTATTAATTATGAATGAAATTATCTTAACTTAATTATCTTAGTGTAAATATGGGTTTAGTGTGAAACTTAATGTGAGGTGTCACCATTAAAATAATTTGAAGGTTCTCTATCCATTCTCCAGATATATAGATGATTTGAAGAATCTCTATAATATTTGAAGGATGGGGATAGAGATAGAGAAGCCAATGTGGAGTGTCTTTCACCATTTTTCTTCAAATGTGGACCATTTATGGGTTTAGAGATAGGGATGGGGATACCACTACAAGTGTTCTAAGCAACCTATCTTATTGAGTGCTATAAATAGAGGGTTTCAGGACGAAAATCACAAGCATCAAGCATACGTGAAGTTTCTCTGTGGAATTGATCGTAAACGTTTTTCACTTAGGTGAAAGCTTGTTGTGGTATAGTCATCCTCTATTAGGTAGCAGTTCCTCTGTGGGATTTACCTAACGACTATCAAAGACTTCTCTTGAGAGTTGGGAAGCATAAGTAGGAGATTGAGACCTTAGTGGTTGAAATCGGATTAACATGTAACCTTGGTTGCCTGATTACGTTGTTGTCTATTCTACGGTCCTTCTCTTCTACTATAAGCCCATTTAAGAACTGATACACAACTAAAGGGTTTAAAGAAGCAACACAAGGCTGCACGACGTATTGTAAGACCCAGTTAGCTCCAATTGTATAAGTTTCTTAAGTAATTCTTTTTGCAATTAAGGTAGAGACAAGTTTGGCATTGATTACTAGGTTTTCAGCGTAAGCCCAATCTTGTAAGTAGATTTCCGTATGACCTGGAGCAATCCGAAGGAAGTCACTTTGTGTATGTCAAACTAATAGAGGACAGTTCAAACATACAGTTGATAATTGAGGTTGCAAAGCCGGAATTATTGAAACAAGCCTTTAACAACGGTTAAAGCAACTCCTAGGCCTGTAAAGGACGTCAGCTGGGGGAATCAAGTGCGTGACGATCTGAGGGGGATCCAGAGACGTAAGGAGTGCGACAGTAGCCTATTCGCTTGGAGGGCTAGAGTTGGTCTCTGCTACATCCCAGACCGAAGTCAGATAGTAGGCTAGTGTTTGTAGACAGTTTGTATTGTGCGGTGTTCAATCTGGACGAGGTCCTGAGGTTTTTCTACAGGTCGTAGTTTCCTCGTTAAAAAAATCTCTGGTATCTTGTGTGATTTACTTTCCGCATTATATTCTCTGATTATATAATTAAAGCATAAACAAGAAGTACGTTATTCATAACTGCCGAGTTGGTCCATAATCCATCCAGGGGATTTGCCAAGCCTTGTCATACATTGGACCGATCACTTGTGATCTGACTCCGGTTATCACATTTGGATATTGATTTTTGAGATCATTTATATCTTACCATAAGACTCACGAGCCCAAACGAAAAGTTGGTAGTATTTCGGTACCCCTGTTTTTTCAATAAGCTTTCCAACAATTGAGGGAGCTATAGGATTACTTGGTGACAATGAAATAACGGACACGTATTGCATGTTCACGAACTTGCTTCACTCCTAAGTGATCGTTGCTTGAATCTTAAGCAACCCAGACTTATTGAATACTATAATAAAGGACTCCCTGCAATTACATGTTGTGTATTCTGCTGCTTAAGGAGCCGTTCTCTAATGACCTGGTTGTTCGTGAACAAATTGGTCTACGACTACATTAAGATTTTACTTTGAAGATTCATGAAGCATAGGTCGGTTTATCTTATATCTGATCGAATCCTGGTCTTGAAATCTTGGTTGATTGATTTAGTTCTTATCTATTCTAAGGTTATTCTTTTCTGTTAGGACTAGACATAATAGAGAAAATGTATACCTTCTTACTTACCCTGATTCAGTTGTATTTAAGCACTTGTAAGACTCCTAGCAGAATGTTGATTCTTTTTAGAAGTTGTCTTTGTAAATATTCTAGTAGAATGTCAGTTCTCTTAGAAGATGCTCATGAAACTGTGAAGAAGTGTTGTCGTTTTTCTTACCTCCTTAGACTAACTTAATTAATCTCATTTAGATATGAAATCTAGGTTATTGGAACTCTTATTGTTATCTTCGATTAGGGTTTGTAGTTTTGCAATCTTAGACGATCTCACAAATCAATATCCAAGCTTATCGAGAAATCTAAAAAATTATACATCACACAAGTATCAATCTTAACAACACGGTATAGATCACTTATTTGTGAAACTTCTAGGAATTACACTCATACAATGCCTATTTTTGAAGTTTCTATCACATTTTTTTTTTTTAACTTGATTGATTGTTCTTGAATGAACTTAAGGAAAGATATGCGACTTGTGCATCACGTTTCCAAGTGAAGTCTTTTGAAGTCTAACCCTAGTTTTAAAACCCTAGGTTATGGGGAAGACCTCTTTGCAACAAAGCTAAACAACGTGTAAGGGGTGAAAATTTGTATTGCATAGAGTCCTCTATTCATAGTGAGTATTCAAGGTTGGATTTATTAAAATTCAAGAAACTCTTGGGCTGATCAAACAAGTTCGTGAACGTGAGAACAAGTCCATTAATTGATTTGGTCCAAGTACCTACCTTTCTTAGGTGAAGAAACATCAAAACTTGACCAAAAACACCTTTAGTCGCATTTTTTTGCAGGTTCACGAACCATATGTTCCAAAAATTTACAGGAACTTTTCGGAATATGGTTTGTGAACTAGTTCGCGAACCATATGATCCAACGTTTTTCAACTTTAGTATTCCACTCATAACTTCTTTCTCATGCAACAGAACTAAGTGATTCTTGGCTCGTTAGATTTGTCTTTTCATCCACTACAAGATGAGTCATCCTTACTCAAGTATTTTGAGTGAATTTAGTTACAAAAATGCTCGGTTGGACCGCATTGGTATGTCAAGTCCGTTGTCAAGTTTATATGTCAAAATACAATTCTTGATTTAGCCTACTTAGGTCTACTTCAGACTAAGATAGATTACGTAGTCGAGTAAATACCCTTGAAGACTGATAATCACACGAACACATCATCATCATCAAAGGTTCGTAAAGATTGTTTTTCCGTTGAATTCTTGTTATTCTATCTTTCAATCTATCAAAGCAAAGTTCTTCTTACTCTTTGAACAATGCCTATGACGGTAAATGTACATCCTCGTATTAACATACAAGGAGAATTAAACCATAGAAAATAATGAGAATTACTATTGATCTTTTAGAAGGTCACCATCTTGTAGTGGATAAATTCACGATTCAAATATCCAAGAATCACTCAATTTCGTTGTATAATGAAGAAGTCATGAGTGAAATACTAAAACTGAAAAATGTTGGATCATATGGTTCATGAACCGGTTAGAAAACTATACTCAGAAACGTGACTAGCATGGGTGTATTGTACTATGATTTGTGTGGATAATAATGGATTATTGTTTTACTTGAATCTAGTGGATGTATAACGTTTTTTAAAAGAATCTTGGACTCTTATATAAATATATAATTTTGGATTGTAATGGACTGAATTTACATAATTTAGATTTATAAATATAAAAATGGATTACCAAATACCAAATTGAAAAGTTAAGCTACATAGAAAAGTAAAAGAGCTTCGTTTTTTTTTTTAACGGGTCAAATGTCATAGTTTGAAGAGGTTAATCC
>JAJJMA010327604.1:0-11257 GCA_023529015.1 Papaver nudicaule
CTACAAGTCCAGGTAGATAGGCAAATAAATAAATAAAAATCCCCCCAGATGCAGATGAGTTTTGAAGTTTTCTCACTACACTCTGTAGTAGTTTTTTCTTTTTGCGCATAACCATTCCGTACTCAGTCCGTAGAATCGGCAGTGGGTTACAGATAAGAGAAGCCCTCAAAGAAAAAAATTGTTTACAAAACATAAGATCTCACATAGAAAATGTCATGGACAAAAATTATCAAGAGGAAACTTCCAAAGAAAGTGTGTACGTAGCTTAATTGATTCGACCAAGAGAGTAGAAGTTGTAGCCCTAGGTCGCTACACTACTTGGTCGACCAATTAATGCACTACAAAGTATTCCTGGACAAAACACTATCGAGTCCAGTTAAACGACGTTGCTCGATTCATGAACAAAACTGCAACGATAAGCATTTCTGAATAGACACTGTCTATCAAGGACCCTTAAGCCACATGGTTATATACTGTATGGTGGTCTCTCCCTTGGATCATGATTCTTGAACATGGAAAAGGGATGACTACCACTGGCTAGGCTTAAATATCCGATGAATGAGTGAGGGACCTCTTGGTCGGAAAATAATCAAAACATTAGTTTCACTAAGCGCATGGAATTGGAAGGCATCCGAGCATATTAAAAACGGTGGAATATATAAGCTCATGGCCTGGCTTGGATGCCCAAAATAATATGTATGCTTTAGGCAGGAATCGAGCATTATATTTGAGTATCTGTCTCATGGTTTCATAAGTTTGGGTTACCCTTTGGGTGAAAACGATCCGACTCTCCGGATTATTTGTTTGGTGTATTTTGACCATTCCTGTGAATTGTCACCTAGCCTCTTTGTTTTCAAGATGGCTGGCACAGGTGTTTTGGCGCTGCTGCTATACCAAAGATGGGACTATGGTGCTGCTTCTTTGTCATCGAATCACAGATTCTACCCTTGACGCTACTTACGCCTTATAAGAGTGTGCCTTTTATTTTACTTTTGTTTTTTGGCGGGATGTTAGGTTGGTATTTGTTGGTGGATTATCTGCTTCTCAGCAGATTCCTTGTAAGTCAGAATGATCCAACCTTTGACACTTGTAACACTCTTATTTGATATAGTGAATTCTCTTTCAAGAAAAAAGAACGTATGTTCAGTGCTTCCCTACTCGTGCACCCCTACGATAGACTGGATGATCTTAACAAAAGTGTACACAAACAAAAGCAAAGATAAGTAAGACAGTTCAATAACAATATCCGAATTATATATAAATTCTTAAAGCCAATTTTCTATGAGTAGCAACATTGCTTTCAAAGGCAACTTAAACCACCTTTGCACTTGAATATGACATGCAAGAAAGACCTAGCTCGCTCTCGCTCTCTACTTTCTTGGTTTCCTTTTTTCTTCACTTTTATAAAGACGACAACTAATTAACCAAAATGCCAACTTTCATTTTTATTTTTTAAGCCAAGATAACCCTCTTAACATGATTTTCTCCAGTGGTTCTACAAGTCGATCTACAACTTGGTATACCCTATGCATAATTTGGTCTACTGGAGCCTACATAATTTTACCCTTGTATAATTTTTTTTTTTTGATACAATACCCTTGTATAATTGACTGACTGGGTTAAACAAAATTTAAAGTACGGAAACAAAAATATTTGAGAAATAATTTTTCCATAATTTCGAGACTTTTATAAAACAAATAATTTTGTTTTCGTATCTTAAACCTAGTTTTTTTGGGGACTATGGTGATTTAATGGGGACTGTGGTCCTCCAAAAATCGTCATGGTTTCCCTCTTTGTACTGTGACGACTTGTGAAAATCGTCACGGTTTTTGCTTTCTACTGTGACGATTTTTGGAGGACCACAGTCCCCATTAAATCATCACAGCCACCAAAAAAACCAGGATCTTAAACTTTGTTTTTTAATCGACATATCTTGAGCCTTTTATATTTCTTAGCCGCTCGATCAGCCTTTATATGATGTAGTACATCTTTAGTATGCATTCCTTATTTATGCATTACGTATTTTATTATACTCTTACGAGTATTCCTTATTTAGATAAGACTCTTTTTTTACTTTCCTAGTTTAGGTTAGTTTCCTTTCTTTCTCTTTTAGTCGGTTATATGTAAGCCTATATATAGGCCAGTTCTCTTGATGAGAAGACACATCTTATTATTATCAAACATTATTCAAAACTCTTGATTATTACAATCAATTATTCTTCCAGTTTCTGACGAAACTTCTTTCTCTTTAACAAATGTAGTTTCTGACGAAACTTATTTGTTCTTCACCCTAGCATCCGCCATTAGTTGGCATCAGAGCAACAGTTCTAGATTCTCATCTAGAACTCGATCCTGATACCTTAGCTTCCGCAAACCTACACAAAAAAAAAAAAAAAAAAAAAAAAAAAAAAAAAAAAAAAAAAAAAAAACTAAATTTTTCATCAAACCGTAGTTTTTTTTTTTTTTTCCTAGAAGTAAAAATGGCAGATAAAGCAGTTACGCAAGCAATACTCGATGAGACCGTTACCAAACTTGAAACAAGCATCAAAACTCTTTCAGAAGAGTTTGACAAGAAGATTTCATCGATCATGAAACATCTGGGTATTAAATATGGAAATTCTCTTGAAGATGAAGAAACAACAAAAGATGAAGAAAAGAAAGAAAACAAAGAAAAGAAAGACGAGACGAAGAACACGAAGCATTCTTTCTACCGCCGCACAGATATTCCTGAAGATGTTCGTCGAATACACGAATCAGAAAGTTTTCTTGACAATCCAAGAAAAAAACTTACAATTCTTTGCATTGACAGTGATGAGGAAGATGAGGCAAAAGCATCTCAAGAAGAAAGGTGGAAAAACGAAAGAAAGTTGAATTCAGGTCAGAATCCTTATGGCAATTTACCTGAATACAATTTAAAAGCCGACATCCCTACTTTTCATGGTGGTTTACAAATTGAAGAACTGTTAGACTGGTTCTATGAGGTAGAATCGTTTTTCCAGTTTATGGAAATACATGAATGCTATAAGGTCAAGCTTGTTGCTTACAAACTCAAGGGAGGAGCAGCAGCTTGGTGGGAGAAACTTTGTTATGATCGTGCTAATCAAGGAAAACCTCCTATACGTACTTGGACAAGAATGAAGATATTGATTAAAGATAAATTTTTGGGCTATTTAACGGATGGTACCCAGCAAATGACCGACTCCGGACATTGGTACCCAATAATCTAGATATTAAGGGTTGGTACATGGATTTCACGCTGACTGTTAGGTCAACACGTTGACTTAACTTTCTGTTACTTAAAAAAATAAAACTATTAATAATTATTATTACTCAACGGTGTTAACTATCCGTTATTGAGTGATTTAATCTTCCGGTCAATATTTAATCGATCCAACGACGATGATGTATTGCAAAAAAAAAAAAATCCTTTACAACCACCAGTTTCTTCTTCTTCCTCCTCGCACCTGCAACACTCACCACCTGTCTGATTTTTTTCCTTCACTTCTTAATTCTCCATCGACTTCGACTACATACAATTTCTTACAAATTAAACCAAAAACTTGAAAGGAAAATCCATAAGCTATTCTTTTAGGACTTTCCACAAACAGTTGATTTGTTGTTTGCCCTTCTTATATCGAACTCCATTTGTAGCTTTTCCACCTGCAAATTCAAGTTATGAGAACCCAAGTTCCTGATCAAACTAGCACTAATAAACATTCAAAATCTCATCTATGCAACACCAAATATCGATGGCAGATACAACACTTGTTTGTTGTTTTTCCGTCTATAAATTCACCCAAATCTTTCACAAATTCACCATAACCCAACATCCCAAAACTCTTCAAACTCTTAATGCCTCAATATCCTGACAATTTTAATTTAAATTCAATTGATAGCAAACTCAATTGACATCTCAGATCTATAAATCTTTCACTACAGATCTAAACAAAATTAAGGAGAGAGAATCATTTAATTCTGTTTGATTGAGAAAATTGAGAAAGCGAAAAGGCTGAATAAGGTCCCCATACGAGACTGTTGTGATTGTGGTGTTAGTGCTAGTGAGGTAGTGAAGCAGCGGAAGTCTTCGTTGGTTAAAGAAGATGAAGAAGAAAGGTGTGACAATGTTGTGGGTGAAGAAGGCTAGCATTACTTACCGGAGTGGTGGAGAATAGATGAATGGTTAGGATTAATCATACTAGAGATCATTACACGTGTGATCTCTGTAACTGAATGTTAGGACAATTCTAGTCATTGTTATAATAGGTAAAGGTTAATAAGGTAATAACGCGTATTCTGTAACAGAAATATTTATAAACTTAAGTCAACAGGTTGACTTAATAGTCAACGTGAAATTCAGGTACCAACCCTTAATATTTGAATTATTGGATACCAAAGTCCGCAGTTGGTCATTTGCTGGGTACCATCCGTTAAATAGCCCTAAATTTTTACCTAGAGATTATCAACAACAATTATTCATCAAGCTTCAGAACTGTCGACAAGGAGCTAGGCTTGTTGAAACTTATATTGCTGATTTTTGTGCACTTGTTGCACGTAACCAATTGAAAGAGTCTGAAGAGCAATTAGATGCACATTACACTGATGGATTGAACAGGCTTATACAACAAGGGATGACTCAATCCGTCTACAAGATGGATGAAGTTGTTCAACAGGCTATGAAGGTTGAAAGTCGTGTGTTACGTAATTCCTGTTAGGGCATTGTCCGGTCAAACCCACTAGTGTTGGTATGTCAAGCTAGTTGTCAGTTTTAGGTGTCAAAACTCAATTCTTGATTTAGCCTACTAGAGTTTAGATTTCGGAATTGGATATAGACAAAGTAGTAGAGACCTTGAAGACGAAGACTGTGAAGACAAAGAAGACATCAATTATCTTCATCGACAAAAGGTTAGTAGGAGTTATGACTTTATGGATATTCTTCTATTCTACTTTATCTATTCTTTCGAAATATAGTCGACTACTTTAGTAGTGATAATAGCGATTGAGATCGTATTCTTGTGTAACGTGGCCTTGTGTCATGAACAGTGTTTGATCCCACAAATACTGTGAGTACAAGAATGAATGAGATAGATTCGGTGCCATGTGTCCATTGCAATGGTTTGCTTGCAAACTGTTAGTTGGATATGGATGAATCTAAAGGAGTACTCTTGAGCAAAGATTCCATGGATCACAGCTGAGGACGTACACATGTCTAAGTTCTGGCTCAGCCCAGTACTTCCAGCGGAATCCAGATTTGATGAAATCTGACAGGCGCACGGTTCACGAACCGGTTTGCGTACCAGAAACTCGGAAATTCCCTGAGTCCGAGATGGCTATTTATTTCGCGTACCAGTACGTGAACCTGACGATAGTCATCTTGCTGGTGTCGGATTTAGTGTAGATTCTTTTAGAATTTCACTCTGAGTCAAATTCCAAACTCCTTTATCTCTTAGATGGACTTGTGTAAAACATAATATCTTTTGTGTTCCATCTAACGATCCTCAATGAGTCAATACGATAAGATTATTTCTGGTCTGTTGGATTTCTATCTTGAAGTGTTTTTGAGCTAACAAAACACTTGGCAGATAATTATAAAAAGAATTCCAATTGAGATTAATCTCTATTACTTGGTTATCAAGTTTAGGGTTTCCCTAACTTGTGGGACAAGTAATTGATTGCTTTATTCCAAAGAAACCTATCTTATTGAGTGCTATAAATAGAGGTGTCTATGGACAAATACCGCAAGCATCAAGCATACGTGAAGGTCCTTAGGGAAGGTAGCGTAAACTCTTTTCACTTAGGTTGAAAAACCAGTATTGCTGACACAAGCCTTTGGCATCGGTCAAAGCAACTCCTAGGCCTGTAAAGGACGTCAGCTTGGGGAATCAAGTGTGCGACGATCTGTGGGGGATCTAGAGACGTAAGGAAGGCGACTAGCCAATTCGCTTGGAGGGCTTGATGGTCTCTGCTACATCCCAGACCGAAGTCTTATAGTAGGCTAGTGTTTGTAGTCAGTTTGTACTGGGCGGTGTTCAAACTGGACGAGGTCCCGAGGTTTTTCTGCAAGGCAGTTTCCTCGTTAAAAAAATCTCTGGTGTCTTGTGTGCTTTTACTTTCCGCATTATATCTCTGATTGTATAATTAAAGCACCAAGTAGTACGTTATTGCCGAACTGTAGAGTTGACTCCAAAGTACTCTTTGTCGAGGTTTAATAACTCCAGTTATAAGTTTGGATATTGATTTTTGAGATCGTCCGACTTAAACCATAAGACTCACGAGCCAAAACGAAAAGTTGGTAGTATTTCGGTACCCCTCCTTTTTCAGTTGGTATCAGAGCAGGTGAACACATTAAAGACGTAACTGTCTGTGTTTATCTAGGCTTGTGAGTCATGGATCAAAGCGTAAATGCTTGTAACGTACCACCACACTTGAATGTAACATCCGTATCTAAAAGAGAAATCTTGACAAATACGTCTGATGTGTGGACCGATTTTATTAATTCTCTATGTATTGAAAAACATAGATTAATTAGAAAAGTCGATGGACTTTATATTGGGTTAAACATTCAAATTGAGAAATTTCATGATTTATCTGAAAAAGAGAAAATGCTCAGTATAAACTAGATACAGTTGTCCGTGAGAAACAGACTATTAACCCTAGTCTATCCGGATTAAGTCTAATGACTAAAGGGATTCAAGACCCTTATACTGAATCTAATCTGAAGCATGTCTCAAGGGAAAGATATGGAATTGGGTTCAAACTCCCTTGTTCAGAAAACATGAATATTGAACACCCATGCACCTTTTGTGGTTTGAAAGGTCACTTCCAATATTTATGCATCTCATTCAGGGTAAAACTCCAGGAACTGAAAGCTTTGCATAAAAATGCTCAGAAACTCTTTGTTGAGTTGAGAAAGCATGTGAGAAATCAAGAAGCATCTCCTACTCGTGAATGTGCCTTAGGAGTTGTAGCTCTAAAGTCTACATCCCCTTTTCAATGGTTCCTTGATAGTGGATGTAGTAGGCATATGACAGGAGATTTATCTTGGTTTGTGAACGTTTATGATTACGAAGGTGGTCCCGTAACCTTTGGAGATGAAAGTTGTTGCTTTATCAGCAAGCGCGGAACTATCAAACTTCCAGGTATTCCCGAGATCCATGATGTTGTCTATGTTGAAGGCATGACAGCAAATCTTCTCTCTATTAGTCAAATATGCGACAAAGGCCATAAGGTTGTTTTCGAGGCAAAGAAATGCGCCATTGAAGATAAATCTGGCAATACCATCTTTCGTGGTATTCGTGGGTCAAACAATTGTTATCTACTTGATTTCAAGTCCGATCTTTGTTGCAACCTTACTAAGGATGAATCTACCCATCTTTGAACGATTTGGTCATATCAATTATCGTTTACTGGGGAAGCTAATTAACAAGGAACTTGTTAGAGGTGTCAACAAGATACAAGCCAATGTAGAGGGTATATGTGGTGCCTGTCAAAAGGGTAAACAACTAAGAGTTCCACATAAAGTGTCTACCAGTATAGCAACCAAAGCTCCACTTGAATTAATTCATATGGATCTTTTTGGTCCTATCCAACAAGTCTCTGTTGGTGGGAATAAATATGCTCTGGTAATGGTCGATGACTACACTAGATTCACCTGGGTAGCATTTCTCAAGCACAAGAATGATACCCTAGAAGAGTTTAAGATAATTGTGAATAGAATCTAGAATGAGCAAGGTCGCACTGTTAAGAAAATCAGGAGCGACCGTGGCACAGAATTCAAAGATACTAAGGTATTCGAGTTCTGTGACTCACTGGGTATAATTCAACAATATTCAGCACCTATCACACCTCAGGCTAATGGCGTGGCTGAAAGAAAGATAGAAATATTCAATAAATGGCTCGGGTTATGCTTCATAACAGAGATTTACCCTTAAAATTTTGGGGTGAAGCAGTGTTCACAGCATGCTATCTTATTAATCGTGTATATCTAAGGTCCTTCACCTTAAATACACCATATGAGCTATGGAACGGTAAGAAACTCAAATTGGGTTATCTCCGTGTCTTTGGAAGCAGATGTTATATCCTTAAAGACAGAGAACAAAGAGGAAAATTTGACTCAAAAAGCGATGAGGGAATTTTCCTAGGATATGCATCTGACAGTCGAGGGTTTCGAGTTTTTAACACAAGAACTCAAGTTATGATGGAATCAGCCAACGTTATCATTGATGACATAACTGGTTTTCGTCAGAATAACAGAGCCCCAACAGAACTACCGCCGATTGAAACAGTAGAAAAAGAGCCTACGGTTCCCGAACCGGCCGCTACTGAAGTAGTTCCGACTGTGATCGTTACAAAGACAGACCACAATAAAGACGATGATGTAGAGGTTGAAGTTGAGCCAATTGCTTCTGAAACACCTTTATGGGTCCGTCATAGTCATGTACCTGATGACATCATTGGAGAAATATTCACTACAAAAGTGATGACTAGGAAGCAAGCACAAAATATCTGTCATTATGCTTGCTACCTGTCTAATGTTGAACCAAGGAATGTCGACGAAGCACTACAAGACTCTGCGTGGATTAATGCTATGCAAGAGGAACTTAGTGAGTTCGAACGACAAAATGTTTGGACACTTGTTGATCGGCCACCAAACATTAATGTTGTAGGTACAAAATGGATCTTCAAGAACAAGTCTGATGAGTTTGGCACTGTTGTAAGAAACAAAGCTAGACTTGTAGCTCAAGGATTCTCTCAAATTGAAGGGATTGACTTTGATGAGACTTTTGCTCCTGTAGCAAGACTTGAATCCATAAGACCCTTACTTGCTCATGCATGTCATCTAAAGATAAAGCTTTATCAGATGGACATCAAGTCAGCATTTCTCAATGGTGATTTGAAGGAAGAAGTCTTTGTTGCTCAACCGAAAGGTTTTGAGAACCCAACTCATCCAAACAAAGTGTATCAGCTAAACAAAGCACTTTATGGATTAAAACAGGTTCCTCGAGCTTGGTTTGAGAGGTTGACAACCTCCTTGTTAGGAAAAGGATTTGTCAGCGGAGGTGCCGATAAAACCCTGTTCATAAAATGGTATGGTAAAGATAGTGTGATTGCTCAAATCTATGTTGATGACATAATTTTTGGCTCCACTTCCAAAAAACTTACCAAGGAATTTCAAAGCTCATTGAGTGAAGAATTCCAAATGAGTAATGTAGGTGAACTAAAATTCTCTTTGGGAATACAAGTTCAACAACACGAAAGTGGAATCTACATATCTCAGCAGCAACATGCCAAGGATATGGTTGAAAATTTTGGTTTGACTGGTGCATCACCAAAACCAACACCTATGGCAACTACTGATAAAATCAGTAAAGATCTGCAAAGTGAAAAGGTCGATCAGAAACTTTACAGATCTATGATTGAAAGCCTTTTGTACCTAACAGCAACAAGACCCGATATTGCTTATAGTGTTGGGTGTTGTGCGAGATATCAAGCTGATCCCCGAATATCACATCTCAATGCTGTTAAAAGGATTCTACGATATGTTAAAGGGACAGTAGGTTTTGGCCTTACGTATACCTTTGACACCAACACCAATCTTGCAGCATATTCTGATGCTGATTGGGCTGGTAATAGAGATGACAGAAAAAGCACTTCGGGAGGTTTCTTTTTCGTTGGGTTGAATCTTGTAGCATGGCACAGCAAGAAGCAAAACTCACAGTCATTATCTACATGCGAAGCAGAATACATAGCAGTTGGCTCTTGCTGCACTCATCTCCTATGGATGAAACAGATGCTCGCAGACTACGGTATTAAGGTGGGAACTATTAATATCTACTGTGATAATACTAGTGCTATACGCATTACTGAAAATCCAGTGGAACATTCTAAGACCAAACACATTGATATCCGATATCACTTCATAAGAAATCTCTATGAAGATAAGATTGTTACACTTGAACATGTGTCATCAGAACGACAACTTGATGATATACTCACAAAACCATTAGATACACGAACGTTTCAACACCTTCGACAATCTATTGGTGTCATTCTTGTTCATTAGAAACAAGAGTATCTAGTTTGTTAGGCAGAGGCAAACTAGATTAAAAACTTTCTTTTACAAGGAAGTAAACATCTGCATATGTCTTTACTTGTAGAGACATCAGTTGTTCTTTATTGAATAACACCACACGGGGGAGAGTTCTTTATTGAACTTGCGCTTAATAACAAATCTTTTTGGGGAGCGTGGATGTGGAATATTGGGAGAAAGTGTATCTTTATTTCTCCAAAAGGTAAGAACTCAGGAATCTTTTTGTTCAGATTACCTAAGTATACCATCTTTAAACTTGATATGCGAGTACTTGGCTTCACCTGTTATCACAAGGTGTATGAAACCCTAGTCTCAAACTACTTTGTCATATTTTTGTGACAAATAGGGGGAGAATACATATGGTTCTTGTTGTTGTGGTTGCATAACCATAGGGGGAGAACATCATGTGCTTACTTGTTGTGCTTTTCATAAAGTATCAAGTAAGGGGGAGTAATTAAAGCTGAGATCAAGCTTCGTATCAAGAATGAGTAGAATCACTTTAAAGTTCTGGTACACCAACTTTAAAGTTTTGCTCAGATTCTTACTCTTACGCACTGAAAAAGAAGGGGTACCGAAATACTACCAACTTTTCGTTTTGGCTCGTGAGTCTTATGGTAAAAGTCTGGACGATCTCAAAAATCAATATCCAAACCTCTAACTGGAGTAATCTCGACAGTTAGGCAATAACGTACTACTTGGTGCTTTAATTATAAATCAGAGTTATAATGCGGAAAGTAAAAGCACACAAGACACCAAACGTTTTTTAACGAGGAAACTGCCTTGTAGAAAACCTCGGGACCTCGTCCAGTTTTGAACACCGCCCAGTACAAACTGACTACAAACACTAGCCTACTATAAGACTTCGGTCTGGGATGTAGCAGAGACCAACTCAAGCCCTCCAAGCGAATTGGCTACTGTCGCCTTCCTTACGTCTCTGGATCCCCCACAGATCGTCACGCACTTGATTCCCCTAGCTGACGTCCTTTACAGGCCTAGGAGTTGCTTTGACCGATGCCAAAGGCTTTTGTCAGCAATACTGGGTTTTAAACCAAAATGTTGACTTATGGTGTAACTGTACTCTATCAGTTTACCATAAACAAGATGACTTCCTTCGGATTGCTAGATCCAGGTCATACGGAAATCTACTTCTTGAATCAGGGCTGACACGCA
>JAJJMA010327619.1:0-16719 GCA_023529015.1 Papaver nudicaule
CTGCCCTTGATGATCATTTATCTGCTGGTGTTCAATTATCTGCTCCTTATGTTCAACCATCTGCTGCTGAAGTTCAATCATCGGCCACACCATCCTGTGTTTACAGGGATACTCATCGTGTTCCAACCACCACCATACGGAAACCCACAACTGCTCCTGCCATTGCTGTGTCTTGCACCAAAGGTGGTACTGTGACATCCTCTCCTAATGGAAGTTACTGGCGGAGAAAGAATGCTACAGCTGAAATTTCAGCGTCAAAACCTACAGCAGTTTCTGCTGCTGCCCATGGGGTTGTCGACTGTGGTGTTGGTCTTGCTGGTGATCAACCCCAAGCTGTTCATGCTCAATCCCCGGTGTGTCATCTTCAATCTTCTGCAGCTCCCATGTCTGTGTGCCATCCTCACTTTTCTGCAACCATCATGCCACCATTTGATGCCTTGGAAACTGCTGCAACATCAGGCGTCGCAACTACCTCCCAGGGTTGTGGTGTTAGTCCTACTGCAGCTGCGTCGCATGGCGCTAACCACGATCCATCTGATGCAGCCAAATATGATTGCCCCTTGCAAGGCTTTCATGGTTGTAAGAATGGGGTAGGCGGTAGAGGTTATAATCAAGGGTCGTTGATTCAACATTTGGACCATAAGCACTACCCGGATGTCGCGAGAAAAGAATGGTGTCGTCAACTTATTGCTAGTAATTATAGCGTGTTCAAGGCATGGGAGCGCACTTTACGGGGAATGCACATGTGGTTATGCCCTCCTTGTATGCGTCTAGTTGCTTGGAGGAATCCTTGTAAGCGACATAATGGAGATATTACTCTTCGCCCGTGGAATGGGGAGGGGGTCGATTTCTTGGTGCATGGAATCCATTGTCCAGCTCCTGCTATTGGTGACAAGGTAGGCCTTACTGATGATACTGCAGGTGATACTGCGCTTAGGCTTGATCTCGAGTTGCTGGACAAGGTACTTCAGAGCCAAATCATTACGGTTTCCAGCATTCCCGCCAAGTGTAAGCTCCACTTCGCCAGAACTTTTAACGATGTAATTCAGAGGGTTGTTCACAGCCCCAGCGACATCTCCCTGTGGATTCAGATGCTTCTTTTTCCTATTTGTACTCTTCGCATTTACTTCCCCCAAAGTAGTGAAGGGGAGAGGTCTGGCGACATGAAAAAGCTACAGATTGCAGCGATACATCATGCTTTGAATCGGTGGTCTGAACCTAATGGTTGTGCTACCTTGCTTCATCGAGCTTTAGAGGAGCAAGCTACTCTACAAGAGTCGAGGCGTGATAGCAAAAGGAAAAACCAAGTGAAGACGCAAGAGGATCAAGAGGCTGTTAATGTACGACTTTGTCGTAAGAAATTGGGTTACGGGTTATACACTGCTGCAATCCGTACTTTGACTTCTAATGGGGTGGCTCCTTCCAACTCAGAGACGTTGCAAGAGTTGCAAGCCAAACATCCGCATGCGCCTCCTCCTTTGATTCCAGCAGAACCTATATCGCAATCACCTTTCGTTGCATCTAAGGATTTGGTTCTGAATAAGCTGAAAAGCTTCCCTAGAGGGACCTCGTGCGGAAGAGATGGTCTTCGGGCCCAACATTTGCTTGATGCTTTGAGTGGTTCTGCTGCAGCTATGTCAGATGACCTCATCAAATCTATTACTGAATTGGTGAATATATGGCTTGCAAGTGGTTGCCCTTCGGTTCTAGGGGAGTTTGTTGCTTCAGCTCCTCTCACCCCCTTGGTCAAGCCCGGAGGTGGCATACGTCCTATTGCTGTAGGCACTATTTGGAGACGTCTAGTCTCTAAAGTTGTTGCTTCACATGTTGGTAAGGGTATGGAGAGCTATCTTAGTGACTATCAGTTTGGTGTTGGGGTTCCCTGTGGCGGAGAGGCAATTCTTCATGCTGTTAACAGGCTTCTTGAGACAAAGAGCGACTCGACATCTACCTCGATGCTTCTTGTGGATTTTTCTAATGCCTTTAATCTTGTCAGCAGATTTGCAATGATTTGAGAGGTTCGGAAACATTGTCCTTCGATTTCCAGGTGGGTAGAATTTTGCTACGCAAAACCTGCTAAGCTGTATTATATGGACAATAGTCTTTCATCTGCTCAAGGAGTACAACAGGGTGATCCTCTCGGTCCAATGTTATTTGCTTTAACTCTGCATCCTTTGATACATAGAATCGCGGATTTATGCCCTTTGGATCTTCAAGCATGGTATTTAGACGACGGAACCCTAATCGGTGACACACTGGTGGTAGCCAAGGCCTTGGAAATTATTCAGCAGGAAGGCGTTGCTCTGGGGCTGCACCTTAATGTTTCAAAGACTGAGCTCTTCTGGCCTTCGGTTGATTGCAGGGGGTTAGTTGAGGGGGTTTTTCCACCGGATATATGTCGGCCTACCGAGGGTGTTAAGCTTTTGGGAGGACCTGTTAGCCTGAGTCCCCAATTCTGAAGAAATTTGGTGGTTAACAGGGTTCGTAAGACCATCGTGATGATTGATGCTATTCAGAAGCTTAAAGATCCACAGGGTGAGTTGTTCCTTTTGAGGAATTATTCTGGTGTCTCGAGGTTATACTTTTCTATGCGAACAACTAGACCTGAGTACTTAGATAAGGCTCAAGAGGCTTTTGATGATCATCTGAAGCAGTTTCTTCAGCAACTTATCACAGGAGATGGACCGGGCTTTGGTTCGCTGCAACATAGGATGGCTACACTCCCCATCAAGTATGGTGGGCTGGGAGTGTACACTATGGAGGACACTATGCAGTATTGTTATTTGGCTTCGTGCTTTCAGACTCGACCTCAGCAGGAGAACATTCTGAGACATTCTGGTGTGTCTGGTTTGGGTCCCAGTTTTGAGCGTGCCCTTGTCTCATACAAGCAGGTATGTGGTATTGAGAATTCTTCATTGTGCATTGAGGACATTGCCCCCCATTTCATGAGCTCCTTGGCAATCCAATACTTTGATGCTGTGAAGAATGATTTACCTAACCGGTTTGTTATGACTAAGCGAGATTCAGCCCTGTGGCAGTGTAACAGGATCAAGCACACGCAAGACTACTTGTTGGCCATTCCGATTGATGGGCTCAATCAAAAACTTGGGTCTCGACATTTCAGAGCTATCTTGGGCTATAGGCTTGGGATCCCTCTCTTCGAGGAAGGAGAGAGTTGCACCAGTTGTGGTAGGGAGATGGATATTTTTGGGGACCATGCCTTGCATTGCTCGAGTGGTATTGGTCTCAAGTATGGACATGACCTGGTCCGTGATACCTTTGCCGATATTTGTTATCGTGCGGGTCTCTCAGCTAGGAAAGAGGTTGATTTGGGGTTCCTCTCGGATACCGGTGTAGCCTTGAGACCTGCAGATGTCTTGGTGTATAACTGGGATAACGAACATGATGTGTGTATGGATATCACAGTTGTTTCACCTTTTACGGGCGTTGGGGTGCGTGCTTTTGTTCCAGGCAAGGCAATTGATGATGATGTCATTCGCAAAAAGACAAGTATCTATAGAAATGTACTGCTCAGGGCTTTGGTCTTGGTGTGCTTGCTTTTTCTACCTTGGGGGAGTTGGGGTAGTGACACGGTGGAGTTCCTGAAGAGATTGCGCAACTACATGGCTAGCCATGATGGAAACGTTGTAGTTGGGGTCTTTCTTTTCCATAGGATAGGAGTTGTACTTCAAAAAGGGATTGGAGCTCAGCTTGTTGCCAGGCTCCCATCCAATTCTTGTAAGCTTCTTTCAGTTGATGATGATTAATAAAATTTAATTTTCTGGGAAAAAAAAAAAAAAAAAAAGAAGAAAAAAAGCTTCAGTTGTTCTTATTCTTCTCCTATACGTTCTTGTTCTTCTCTAACTCCATCAAAAAACAAGTAAGCATTTTGATTCTTGGATGGTTCATTTTTCTCTGCTTGCTCGTGTAAATATTGATCCTTCGATAGTTATTTATTACTTATCGTTGTTGATTTTATTTTTATTTTTTTTGTCACAGACAAGTTTTCTCAATCTCTTAACCAAAAAGGTAAGTGTATTCTCATGTTTGTTTTTTCCTTCAACTTTTGATCTTCAATGTTTTGTGTAGTTTGTGTACTCAAATCTACTTAGTGTTTTGGTCTGATTTACATTACTTTGTTTAATATTAGGGTTCAAAGTTGGATTTATTTTAAAAGGATTTTGTGTGTTTTAAATGATCAAAAACAAAAGGCAGACTAGCACTGGTGGTGATTGAAAAATGTTGCCTTGTTGTTGTTTTTCAAAAGAATAATTATTTTTATTCGGATGTTCTTGTTGTCTATTTACGATTAGGGTTTGATCTGTTTTTAATGATTAAAACTAAAATGTTGTTTAATTCATTGTCCGGTATCATAATTTGGTGATCGACTAACTGATATAGGTTATATATGATCCCTGGAGTGCCCTCGATATGCTAGGAGATTGACCTAAGTCCATATTCCTCGAATTCTATGTTTAATATCATTGGATATATCATGAGAAGTCAGATTGACCCAAGTCGATATTGTTTAAGTATCTTTTATTTTTTGTACTAATGATATATCTATGAAATCCGTTGCTAATTTCACCAACTTACTACGGGTGTTAAACTACTTTATCTGTGTCTCCGGTGTAGTAAAGAAGACCACGAGTGATGGATAAGATCCCTTTCGAGATGGCTATGAAGATTTTTCGTGCCTTCAAACAGAATGTGTTATGAAGAGTAAATGCGTAAGCAAGTATTGGAAATTCATTCTTCGTAGTCACACGTTGGGTCTTCTTTGTGCGTCCTCAACAAGATTTCCTGCGGACACTCACAATATACGATTCTTCTACACAAATCGAGTTAACAGCGAATTAATGGGTACCATCGTAACATCCAGCAGTGACCCCAACTCCCAGAGATATCTATGTGGAGGTTTACCGCTAATGGTTGGTTCTTCTAATGGTCTTGTATGTCTTTATGTACATCACGAACAGATATCAGATCATGTTTTTGTTATAAATCAAGCAACCGGTGAGCACCTGCACCTCCCACTATTGTTGAATCCCCAGCCAACAACAACTGCACATTCAACAAAGACAACATTTCCTACCAATTCCAGGATTCTGGTATATATGCCCATGGGTGTATATTTTGGCTCGTTCACTTGCAGAATACGACGATTGTATCTTTCAATATGCAAAGTGAGATGTCCAGCCCAATTTATATCCGGCCAGTTGATCAGGTCCCCAGGTCCCATCTCATGTTTAGGTCCGGTCTCATGTTGCTTTGACTCACTTTGTGTGTTTATACCAGACCTGATAGAAACACCCTAAAACTCTGGACACCTCTTTTGTTAACGACAATTTGCAATCAAATACCATACACGGGCAAACCGATTGGATTAAGATGTTTCACATTGAATTGGGAGATCAAGGAATATACTCTCCACATTATGTACCCATTGCCCTAGGAAAGAACGGAATTTTATTGTGGCGGGTTACAATTGCCACTAAATGTCTATGTCGTTACGATATGTCAACCAAAACTATATTGATAATCTGGGAGCCTTTGCCGCCTCAAATACATATTGAAATGATTCCCCACATGGAGAAGGCTGTCTCGTTGAAGCTTTTTGGAGGACAAGGAGATGCATGTTCTGATGAAATGCATTACACCAACCACTACCATACCGAGAAAAGGAATTGTCCGAATGTCCCTTGACTGTGATTTAATGCCAATGTTCCATAGTATGGATTGCATTCTTATTTGTCTTTTACTATATCAATTGGAAGATTTTGATGTTTTAAGAATGAATTCCACAATGTAACAAAAAAAAAATTAATAATAACAAGAATAAATTCCACATGATTTTGCATTGTTGTTTGTCGTTGGTCTTTTTTTAAAGTTCCATCTGTTGACCAGTTGTTGGTGTTATACCTTAGCCAATTCAGAATCGCACTCCTAAATACAATAATTATATCCATTGACCAGTTAACATATCCATTAACCCAACTCTGAGAAGGTGTACAGTATCACCCACAATTTTATATCCAGATGTACTAGATCTACGGTCGAGAATTTGAGTGGGAATCTTCACCGTAGAGTCGCATGTACAGACCACATGTGTGTACTAAAAAATATGGCACGTGATAGTCCCTTGACAACTCGAGAGGGTAAAACAGTGACGATAACCTACACTGCACACTTCTCTTAACCTACACCACTGTTATCTATTAATTCTTTTCCTAGCTATGCATCAATCAAATTGCGTTTTCAAGATATATGTTTAACAATTGTTTCCCAAAGTTTCCAGATATATTTGAGGCATCCATCGATTTTTTGCACACTCAAACTCAATAGTGAATCATGTATTGAAACAAATGATAAAACTATCTTATTAATCATCAAAATTGTTATTACAAAAAGAATTACTTTAATGATAAATATTCTTAAACATACTCCTAGTATAAGAATCCCCTTTCAAACCCCTTTTCTCTCCAATCTTCATTCATCATCATCACTGTTTTCCAATGCCCGTCGTAGGTTGTCTTGAAGCATATTCACTTGGTCTCGAAGTTGATGCACTTGTCTAAAAAGGACGATAACATGATGATCAGAAGGACAACTGCATCGACCCTCCCCACGAACCAATTCCACGCGATGTTCATCAACATGAATCGCTTTAGACTCCCGCAAACGATAATAATGGGCCCGCTTCCTCATGCAGATTATAAACAACCCGAGTCTAGGTTGAATAACTACTGAATCGTGCCTTAGGATCCTAAACTCATTTTCAAGAACATTCTTGATGGAATTGCATTGGATATCTTTATAACCAATAACAAAATATTGGAAACAATAAGATATGCAATTCATTTTCCTAAAAGGTGATCAATATGAAACAGATTTATGTGAACCGTGACATCTTCTACACGCATATATGACCTTAAATAGAAAAACATGAATTAGCAAACGTGTATCACGCACGAGGATAACTACAAATGTAGTGCAAATTTTACGTAAATTCCGTTTGTTATTTGACTAAAAAGGATAGATAAATGAAATCTTGTTAGGTAGTATATTATGTTTGTTATTTTAGGAAACTAGATATAGATTAAAAAGTAAATGAGATAACGAATTGTACACTCATTCCATATCTCGTAGTATTATCTTTGATGCCGCTTTTAACAAAAATTCAAATCACGTAAACTGATATATTGAAACCGATATATACTGCAAATGGGAGAATGATATATTTTGGATGTAAAATCGCTGCCCAAATCAGCAATTTGATAGTAATTATCTTGCTCCGTATGGTACATAGTCTAATCCTCCGGTCTTTTGTAATCTGTTAGCACATAGTCTAATGCTCCAGTATTTTGTAATCTGTTAGCACTTGTTATGGACCTGTTTCTAATAAAAAAATGAGACTTGAAAGTATTCCACCAAATATAAAAGATAATTATTTTATTAGTACCAGAAACTTGGGCAATGCCCATTACATACTGCTTCATAACCTGATCGAGACCTAATAACTGAAAACATTAAAATTTTCAAGCCTTATTTAAATAGATGATCAACTACTTGGGACACACAAGTCATTGTCAACATCATCAACGTCATCAACTTTAATATAACCTTTCAAATTCAAAAAAAAACATCATCAACGTCATTGACAACTTCATTAGGCTCTCCTGCTTCACGAAGAGCATCCTTTCCCTCTTTGTAACTCCGTGTGAAGTCATTCCAAGCAGCAAAACCTTCGGGAGGAAAACCCATCATCAATGAATACGCCAGAAGCAGGAGTACCATTCTCTACATCATCAATTCTGACAACTGCAGGAACTTTAACACCATTGATTTCAGCATGTATTTCAGTTTCAAATGGGACATTAGATATACTAAGCACCCCGCCCATAGTCATTCTGATCGTTAATTTGTTTGGCTCATCTTCCTCAAGAAAATCCAACTTAGGGTTTTTGGTGCTTCTCTCCCCTGGCATATCAAGAAAATTTCTCATATCTCTTTTGTTTGAACTCATTGTTCTCGTCTGATCTATCTCAATTTTTTAATAATGGTGTGGATTTTACAACCTCTTCACTATTTATATTTCTAAAAGATGCACCTTGAATTGTTTAAGGGTAACTAAATTTTTTGGGACGTATATATGATTCTAAATTAGACTGAATATATTAGTTTCCATGTCATAAATATACGCGTACATCACCACATTGAATGTGTGTAACAAATTTACCTATTAATCTTTATCTAATTTTTCTAACATAACAAATTGATTAGTCAGAGGAGTATCTCTATCTAAAAAATCCACTTTATTTTATCGAATGTTAACAGACGAAATATCAGGAGAAAGGATCTGCAAGATATTACACGTAAAACTAGTCAATTCAGTTTTTATCCCATGAGGTACACTTGTTAAAAATAAAAAAAAATAACTTCCCTTTTTAACGGATCTCCATTTACACTACAATTCAATCCAGCGGGGCGTTACAATTTATCCCGCCCTTTGTAACTCAAATTTTCAACTTTTGTAAAATCTCATGTCTCCTTTCTCTTCCTAAATCTTATAATCTGTAGGAAACAAAACATTGTGTTTACGGTGTGATATCTCCCCAGCAATATCAATTTCCAATCAGTTTTGCTCCAAGTTGCAGCATCTTGCTTTGTTCCATCATGTAAGTCTTTCTCTCCCATAGATTCTTCCATTTCTCTGTATTTAATTGTATGTTATCTTTCACTTGTCAGTTAGGTTTTTTGTTAGTACGCGTGTAAATTTTAAGGGGCTTGTTTTATGTGAGGTATGTATGTAATTTTTTCATCCTTTTTTCCATTTAGAGTTGTTTGTTTCACCTTTGTTAACCCTCTGTACAATTATAGGTTGAAGTATCCGATTTGCCATGAACATGTTATCATATCCGGTTTATTTATGCTTTTTACGCGTGGTATATGCATGGAATGACGTTGTGTCCTTTGTTGCATGATATTGTTCATTATTCGTGTTAGCATAGATTTGGAACTTTGATATGTATACATATTAGTAAAGAAGATTCTCTTTTGTTGTTTTCTTTTGGTTTGTGATTATGTTAGATCCTTGCAACAATAAACTGTAATTGTTAAATGTATCAAGGAGTATATGTAGTGAAATATAAACAACGCAAACAACCTAGAGGAACTACGAGGGCAGAGCCAAACTGTGTTAAGGGCAATTTGTAGAATAGGTGGTTCTGCCCTCGTAGTTCCTCTAAGTTGGTTGCGCTATTTATATTTCATTACATATACTCCTTTATACATTTATAGTTTATTGTTGCAACGATCTAACAGATTATTCTTTGTATACATATATGACCCTTTGTTGATAACTTAGAATTTTACTACGACTCCATAAACATTTTTATAAGTGGTTAACGACAAGTTATGTCTGTCTCTATGTAGCTGAATGGATCCTAGAGTAATGGATAAATCTTGGATGTGTTTACACGATAGATTAGGAAAGGCTTATGAAGATGGAGTTGATGCATTTATGAAGTTTGTTGTCAACCATTGGGAGATTACAAATAATTGCACGGATTATGACGACCCAATTAGAATTCCATGTCCATGCAAGAAATGCTTAAACCGTTGGGATCGCAAGGTTAAAAAGGTTAAGTTCCATTTAGTAGCTAACGGAATAAACCCAAAGTATACCAAATGGACTCAGCACGGGGAAGAAGATGTACTGTCAGAAAGAAGCGGGCACTCTGAGGAAGATGGTGATTGTCCAATGGAAATTCCCACAGATACTGCAGACACGATCCACATGGTTGAACAACTTGCAGGCAATTTGCCAGACAAGAAACTAAAGGCGATACTCGATGATGCTAAGAAACCCCTATATGGACAATGTTCCAAATTCACAAAGTTATCTTCAATGTGTGAGTTGTTCAACTTGAAGAGAAAATATGGAGCATCAGACAGTTTCTTTAATGAACTTCTACCTTTGCTGAAAGAAATGTTCCCTCCAGATAATGAATTGGTCAACAATACATACGAGGCTAAGAGGTTTATGAAAGAAATTGGTTCAGAGTATGAAAAGATACATGTTTGTATCAATGATTGGATTCTCTATAGGGACGAGTATGAGGAGGCGAAGCGGTGTCCAACTTGTGGGGAATCAAGATGGAAAGTGAACACTCATACGGGTGAGGTGTACGAGAACACTCTAGCAAAAGTATTGTGGTACTTCCCTATCATCCCAAGATTGAAAGCCTATTTTCTTTCAGAGAAAACATCGGAAGACTTCATATGGCACCACACCAGTCGGAAGAAAGACGTCGGTGTTATGCGTCATCCAGCAGACTCACCGGCATGGAAAGCGATAGACGAAAAATACCCTGAAATTGCTGCCGACCCAAGAAATCTGCGTCTAGGTGTTTCTGCTGATGGAGTTGACGTAAACAAAGGCATGCATAATCATCGCAGTGTATGGCCAGTTTTGACTGTGATATACAACCTTCTGCTGTGGTTGTGTATGAAAAGAAAGTTCATAAGCTGTCATTACTGATAGATGGTGGGCCTTGTAAGAACATCGACGTTATGTTAGAACCCTTTGTTAAGGATCTTAAGAAATTATTTGAAGGAGTTGAGTGTTTTGATGCGCGTAACCAGGAGAATTTTACTCTACGCGCAGTCGTTTTATGGACAATCAATGATTACCCTGCTCTTGGTACACTATGCGGTTGTTCCTACAGCGGAAGAAGAGCTTGCGTTGTGTGCGGGGTGAATACTTCATATGTCAGACTCAAAAACTCCGGCAAAGAGGTTTATACCGATCACAGAAGATACCTACCGTTAAATCATCCATTCAGATTACAGATGGGGTTCAATGGAAAAATAGAAGATAGAGAAGCTCCAAAACCTAGGTTTGGGGAACAAATATACGCGGAGGTGAGCACTATACAGAACTCATGGGGAAATGGACCGAAGGATATTGAAGTACAAATTGTGAGGACGCCTGGAAGAGGTAGAAAGATGAAATTGAAGCGAATTGCAAGGAAAGTTGTTATACCAAAGCAGAGGTCGGCGAGGGGTGAGGAACCACCTTACTGGAAAAAGTTCAACATATGGTTCAAGCTACTCCCTATTGGAAGCACAATCTTGTCCACCACTGTTTAGATTTTATGCACGTGGAGAAGAATGTGTGCGACAGTATTGTCGGAACATTGCTGAACACAGAATCGAGGACGAAAGATCATTACAATGCTCGACTGGATATACAGGAGCTCGGGATAAGAGAAGAGTTGCATCCTAAGGAAGACGCTGGTGGTGTAATAACATTACCCGCAACAAGTTTCACATTAACCACGGAGGAAAAGGACAAGTTCTTTAGAACACTGTCTGAGTTAAGGGTTCCACAAGGGTATTGCTCAAATTTTTCCAGCCTGGTCAGTTGCAAAGATCGTAAGTTTATTGGTCTCAAATCACATGACTGTCACATGTTGATGCAGCAGTTTTGCCCGTTGCGATCAAATCGATTATGCCTCAGCCTACAAGATACGCTATTATGAGGTTTTGTTACTTTTTCAAGGCGATATCTAGCAAAGAAATCAAGGTGGAAGAGCTACATAAACTGCAGGCTGATATCTGCGAGACGCTGTGCTTTCTCGAAAAATACTTTCCTCCATCCTTTTTCGATATTATGATTCATTTAACTGTGCATCTTACCAGGGAAGTTGAACTGTGTGGCCCTGTATGCTTTCGTTGGATGTATCCTTTTGAAAGGTGCATGAAGGTTATTAAAGGGCATGTGCGAAACAAGAACAAGCCTGGAGGATCCATTGCTGAAGGGAATGTTGTCGAAGAGACAATTGAGATGTTCGGTGAGTACCAAAGGAGCATGAAGACAGTTGGAATTCCACCTGACCAGCATAACACATCTGGGGAAGATTATAATTCCCTCGAGGGAAAAGCAGCATCCCCTGGTAAACTGACGAGTATCGGTCATGAACTGTGGAAAAAGGCGCATTTGTATGTGTTGCGGAATACTCAGGATGTTGAACCTTACGTTGAGTAAGTTTTCGTTTCTAACTTCACTTGTTTTTTTTTAAGGTCCAAATTTGTTTGATGAGCATAACAGTTATCATTGTACCGTCCAGACGACACATGGACTATTTGTGAAGTAAATTTCCCAATAAAAGGAATGCATGGCTGCAGAAACAACATTGTGACTGCTTTGGCGAATGGTTAAGAACAGAGGTAGAGTTTGCAAAAAAGGTTATTTTTGCTTTGAAATCTTTCAGAAAATTTGTAGGCTAATCCTTGTAATGAATTTCAGGTTGGGAGAGAGTTGGATGTCTCCAGAGGAAGTGTCACGGAGAGTTTAAGGTGGCTATCAAAATTCTCGGGACAGAATGTAACGATATACGATGCATATCAAGTCAATGGTTACCTATTTCGCACAAAATCTCGTGAAGGTTCAGTGTACCAGAATAGCGGGGTCTATGTACAGGCAACAGACATGAACATTAACATATCGGGAGAAATAACCTTTGCTCCAGGGGATTATTACGGGGTTTTACAAGAGATTTGGGTGCTAACTTATCATGAAACGAAAATCACTCTTTTCAAGTGCGACTGGGTTGAAAATAACAAAGGTGGGGGGGGGGTCTCAACAGATAGACTTGGCTACACTTTGGTTGACCTTGATAAGTTGGACAAGAAGGGAGATCCATTCATTTTAGCCTCTCAAGCTAGGCAGGTATTTTATGTTAAAGACCAAGAGAACCACAAAAAGTTTATCGTGTTTAAGGTACCTCCAAAAAATTACATAGATGCCTATGATGTTGTCGATGAGGAATTCAGTACGGTAACAACTCCTCGAAATGATTTTCAATTGCCGCCTATAGATTCACGTGATCTGGGCAAGGTATCATGGAAAAATTACTCTCGGAGAGAAGTTCCGGGTAAAACTGTGCGAAAACCCAAAGGCTCAAACCCAAAGCGCAAGGCGATCTAGGATTTGTTTCGCACTTATGTTTTTTTTTTCTGTACTAAAATTTGTTAATGCTTTAGCAGATAACTTGTGTAACACTAAGTGACTAAGTCTATATTTTAATCATTTCAAGAAATTTCCTATATATTCATGTCTAGAGAGAAGTTTTTGTCCATTATATGGAGATGAATAAATGCTTGGAGTATTCCGGAAAGGTTATAATTTGTGCTGCAGGATAATATGCATAGGAAAAGAAGAAGAGAGAGAACTAAAGCATGATTCACGCAACACAGATATATATAGATGAGAGTGAACTTGGGTTTGTCTTGTCTGAACATGCTGTCTAATATAAGATCAGTGGATGTTCATGGTTGCAGTTGCAGGGCAGTAACATTTGTCCTTTCTCTTTTGCAGATTTTTATAAAGCTTCGGCTTCATAGGATGATGGTTTGATTGTCTTTCTTTACAAATATTGCAGACACGTGTAGCTTACACGTCCATGATATACACTTGCCAAAAATAAAGAGAAAAAAATACCTTCCTCGTTTTAAGGAAACTCCATTAACACCACGATTCAACCTACAGTTTACCCTAAGAAGAAAACTGCTCGAATACCAACAAAAAAAAACTGCTCAGAAAAAAAATACCATTTCATCACCCAAGCTTCAACAAGCCGATGTGGTCATCTCTCACGTCTTGAACTTCCTTTCATCTCTGGAAAACTAACATAGTTTATTTTGATCATCAACCAAGCATAACAACCCCTTCTTTGCAACTTATATTGGGCGTGTCTTTCAAATCTAGGGTAATTTCTTATACTGACTATTGATCAATTATTATCTAGCGCGTGAAAGAATCATTTAATTTCATCTTTATGCATTTTTTGGATTAACACTGCTTTAATATTTCGGATCTATCTATTCTCCTGAGTTGTCTTCAAATAAGGTCTTCCATTTATATCTCTCTTGATGGAATCTTTCTAACATTTAGCGGTCGAAATCATTGAGTGTGAGTGATGAAATTTATGTTTTTGACTATATAGGTCTGTATCTTTCAAAATGTTTCTTGTTGTAGGTTTATAGTTGATTAGTATGCTTTTTGTGTTCGTCGAGTGTGATTATTAGCATCTTTACGTGATTGTAGATGTTGTTATGAACTGTATTCTGTTTTGATAATTTTTCAATGAATGTTTAGGTTAATTGAGGTACTTAGACTACGACGTATCATATTTGTTTATAAATATCAACATGAAGGAGTTAATTAGTGCAATAATGTTGTGTTATGGTTTTTCTGTTGTTTGATTGTGATTGTATATGAAGTTTCTTAAGTAATTACAGCAATGCTTTGTGATTTTAATTCACTGTCAAATTGTAGATTAAAGTTAGGTGTTGGTGAATTATATTTTGTTTGTAGAATGTCGGCGTTAGTGAATTAAGATTAAAGCAGTATTAGTTGACTAATTAAGTCACGTTTGGTATATGTGTAACAGTATTCATTTACTTGTAGGGTAACAACATTAGTGAATTAAAGAAATATATATTGGTTTGGTATTTTATTTTATTTTTTTGATCTAAAGCATGTTATACCTTCTGATGTCTTGTATGGACTTCACAGATGACACCTTAATTTTTTTTTTCCTCCCTTCTAGATAGCGGAACTAGAAACTCAGTTACTTACATTTCTCACTATTATTATGAAAAGGGCCGTAATAAAACTCCATATGGTGTTTGATCATCCCGTACATGCAGACGTATTATTTGATCTTATATATATGATCAAGGTAAATTGTGTATGTTTGAAAGTTCAAGTTATTGCTATTTATAAATCTGTGTTAGTCTGTTCTTTTAGATATACAAACTATATCCGTATCATCAACGTGTATTTTATTGGTGCAACAGAAAAATGGCATCTTACGATATTGTTGAGGATGAAGATATTCTCTGTTATTCCCACTCTTCCATACACCCATGTTTAATCTCAAAATCTCTATTCAAACATAATGAAAACTCACAAGTTGTTTCTGTGTAAGTCCGGGTTTTGTTTCGCTAAACACAAACAAATAGCCCATAAACTTTCGCATTATACCTTATATTACTTCGAATCTATTTTTGATGTCACTGATGCTTCTAGCGTTTTTATTTTTATTGAACGATACAAACTTGTGAAACGTACCACCCCAAATCTTAGCCTTTTCATCATCATTATCATCTAGAAAATCTTGAATTCCTTTTTGGAAGAAAGCAAAAGCTAGATTCCGCTCTTCTTCATCAATCTTCATTTTGAATTTCTGCATGAAGGAAATCTTGTCCGGGCGTAAATGATCAATTTCATGCTCGTATCTTTCCATTATATACACTAGAAATTTGAATTTGATATTCCTATGCCCATGAATGAAGATCAAGATATCAAGGAAATCAATGACTTCATCATGACTTCTTTCAAAGAGAATTAGTTGGTTCCTTGTGAGAACTTGTTCTTACTTTTGCCTAAGGAATATAAACTAAATCTGTTTAGTAGTTTGCCTTTCATGCTTTTTAGAGTTTTTCAAGCATGTACTACTTTATTTCATTAATAAAAGTTCTTTTTAGATGTTATTAATGATGTTTGCAATACTTGATTTGTTTACCTCAATCTTATTGCAAAACATGGCTTTTTCCATTGCTTCGGTAGTGACGTAAAGCTGTGTATTTACAAAAGTTATGCTTTTTCTCACGATTAAGAAACTTTTGATTATGTGATTTTTAGGGTTTTCTCAAACTCAGAATCATATAACTCTTTTTCCGAAATTGGCTAAGGAAAAGAGATTATCAACAAAGCAAAACTGGATAACATTCAATTGTTCTTGTCCATGTTCGTCTTTGTCAGTTGTTCTTTATTGAATGACACCACACGGGGGAGAGTTCTTTATTGAACTTGCGCTTAATAACAAATCTTTTTGGGGAGCGTGGTTGTGGAATATTGGGAGAAAGTGTATCTTTATTTCTCCATAAGGTGAGAACTCAGGTATCTTGTTGTTCAGATTACCTAAGTATACCATCTTTAAACTTGATATGCGAGTACTTGGCTTCACCTGTTCTTATAGGTGTATGAAACCCTAGTCTCAAACTACTTTGTCATATTTTTGTGACAAATAGGGGGAGAATACATATGGTTCTTGTTCTTGTGGTTGCATTACCATAGGGGGAAACATCATGTGCTTACTTGTTGTGCTTTTCATAAAGTATCAAGTAAGGGGGAGTAATTAAAGCTGAGATCAACTTCGTATCAAGAATGAGTAGAATCACTTTAGAAGTTCTGATACACCAACTTCAAAGTTTGCTCAGATTCTTACTCTTACGCACAAACAACATGTGGGATGAGCATACCAAACCCACGTAAGCTTAAGCGTACCTTTATGGTTGTTTGAGCTGGATATGTTGTGACTGCTGACTACGGATTCATCAACAAGAGTTTAATGAACACATCAAGACTCAAGGGAGAAGTTGAAGAATTCAAGAAATCAAGAACTACATCTGGTTAGTACTTCATTGTATATTATTTGAATCCATATGTAAATTGGTTTTGTCACTAAAATTGACAAAGGGGGAGATTGTTAGGGCATTGTCCGGTCAAACCCACTAGCGTTGGTATGTCAAGCTAGTTGTCAGTTTTAGGTGTCAAAAGTCAATTCTTGATTTAGCCTACTAGAGTTTAGATTTCGGAAATGGGATATAGACAAAGTAGTAGAGACCTTGAAGACAAAGACTGTG
>JAJJMA010327635.1:0-16374 GCA_023529015.1 Papaver nudicaule
TCTCTCCATCACAAAGCTGTGAAAGCGCAGAAAACCCATAAATCAGAATTAATGCCACCTAAATTATTCTGACAAACCGGTTCTACAAGGCATACCTTATTGTACAACCATGAAAGGAAGTCGGTTTCAAACTGGACCAAGTCCACTCCAACGTCTGAATGGCCGGTGCGGTAATCCCTGAACATAAATATATAGCATACTTTTAATACCAACCCATCATCAATAGAAATTCAGTGTCCATACAAACAGAAATTATATAACAACAAATACCTGTAATAATCGTCTAGTTCCGGTTGACAACGCTGAAATATTAGCCACCGACGTATCTGAACCCATTGAACAGGGCTCAACAAAACTTCTTTATCTCCAAGAATGGAACCCTCATCGCTGAATTCAGAATCTTCATCCAGAAAGGCAGCCCAATTGGATTTGTGACCTCCTTCGGCTCTAGCTTTGGCTTGCTCCATTGCATGCATACCTAACAGACTCATTTAGAATGATAGAATTTGAAATTGACGCTTCAATGTATCTCTTGTTATGGCAAAGGCCTTTGCACTCCTTCATTGCCCTGATACATTATGCACATGTAAATTTCAGTACAAAACTCCCAAAAAAATGCAAAAAAATGAAGGGGTAAATTGGTGAAACGACAATTCACCTCTCAAGTGGGTACATCCATCGAAACCTAACCGGTCCACAAACCAAGGCTTATTCAGCCAGATGAACCATGATGTGCACGCTTATATCAAAAAATGAAGCCGGGAAATACTTTTCGAGCACGCACATGGCCTCTGCAATCATCCACTTAGCCTGGCTCAGATCTTCTATTTTAACGACCTTAGAGCACAGCAATCTAAAATACAAACTGACTTGCTGAAGTGCAATTCGAAGGTGTTTATGTCCAGGAAAGGCATGTTGAAGCAGAGCAGGTACCAAGTACTCAATCAAAATATGATAGTCATGAGATTTTAAGCTCAGCAACCTATCCCCACTCACATTGTTGCTCAAGTTTGAGCAAAAACCTGAAGGGAATTTCAGATTTCTAATAATCTGGAAAATCTGCTCTTCTTTAGACAAAACCCACACCGGGGTGTTTACTATCACATTCTTAAATTTCTTCGCTTTCCACTCTCCAATGTGGAGCTTTTTCGCACACAATTCATCACCATTATCCCATAACCTTTGAGCCTTACTTCCATCATCAAAGAGAGCGTGATAAATGTGTTCCATGACGTTCTTTTCCGTGTGCATCACGTCGATAGAATGAAATATACCCAGATTGCTATACGACTCAAGTTCCCAAAAACAACACTTCCTATTGAAAATACCTTATCCCAAACCAGAATTATCACTCTGATCAATACCACCATCCTCTAACTCATAATCATCCTCAACCTCAGTCTCAGTCTCATCATCAGACACGTATCTCTGTCTATTACCATCCTTGCATTTTTGGGTCTTACCAGGTATGTAATGAACATCTTTCAACAACTCGAGCGACTCATCGTTAGTTAGTGTCTTTGGCGTCAACTTTCTCTCCACTTTGTCCAATCCCAAGAATTTCCCATCCCTAAAGGTGTGCCTGCTCTTGAGGAAAATCCGATAGTTAGTGTACACTACCTTATTAAATCCTCTGCCCATATGAGTACATCGAGTTTTGTCTGCGCAGACAACACATCCATTGTACCCATGAACTGTTCGTCCACTTAAAATACCAAGAGCAGGTAAATCATGAATCCCAAACATTAGAGTTGCTCTTAGGATAAAATACTCTTTTCTGAAAGAATCCCAAACTCGCCTTCCGTCTTTGAAGAGAGTTTTTAATTCATCGATAAACACCTGCATAAATACATCAATGTCTCCACTCGGTGACTTGCGACCAGGTATCAACATATTGTATATTTGGAATTCAGTCTTCATACACAAAGAAGGTGGAAGATTATAAACCACATATATGAGAGGCCAACAGCTCCAACCTATATTTGACTGGCCATGGGGATTAAACCCATCCGTCGATATTCCAAGGTAAACATTTCTGCCTTCCAAAGAAAATTCCGGGAATCTTTCCTTGAACCGCCGCCACTGAAGTGAATCGCACGGATGACGCATATAACGAGGAGAAAATGCCGCTCGGTTGTGCGAATCCATGAAAGCTGCTATCCAAGGAATAGAGAACATTTTCGCAAGTCTTGGTCCTAGAGGAAAGTATCTTAGCACTAACATAGGTTCTTTTGACACCCGCATCACCCCAAATTCATCTTTGAATTCTTTAAATCTTTTAACTTCGCACACTTGCTGAAGATTTTTATTACCCACCTTAAATTAACCAACTGGAAGCTTACGGTCTCTATGTACAAGAATTTTCTCTCAGTTAAGATTGCGGAGCTTACTGTTGTGGACCTACTGAAGGATTCATTGTACGATTTAGTCTCTAAATGCCTATGCCTCGAAGAATTACATCTAATTCGTTGTAAACTTCCTTCATCTTCGTTGGAGTTAAATTCTCCAGAATCAAATCTGAAATGCTTAGTTTTGAAAAATTGTTGTATTTATGACTGTGATAGATCCTTTAGCCATGTCTCAATCAACATTCCTACTCTTTTGCGATTCAAGTATGAAGGGTCATCATGTTACCCCTCTATCAACAATGCAGAAAATCTTATTGAAGCAGAAATCAAACTCGATTATAGCGAAAAGAACGAGCACGGGTTGTTTTTCAATTTGCTAAAGGATCTCCGTAATGTTAAAGTTCTAACATTATGTTTCCGATATCTTGAGGTATGTATCTGACTGAGCTTTTTGTTTACTTCTTGAGTTTAATGCAAGTCATTGATCTCAAAAGTACTCGATGTAGTTCTCTAAGATAACATAGGGTAACAAATTAAGCATGCTATTTGTTGTTGTGACTCCAAAGGTTGTCGATACAAATGGTGGGAGAAGTTTGCTACCTCCGCTATGCAATTTGAAGCATTTAGCTATAACATTATTGTTGGCGGAAAACGCGCTTCCCAGCCTCATGTGCTTGTTAAGAAATTCCCCTTGTTTGGAAACTCTTTCCATGAATCTTCAACTTAACAGATATGTGAGTATATTAGCGATGTATTCCCACATTTGAATATCCGAATATCAGATGATCATGCCTTTGATATTGAAAGAACTACATTGTAGAGATATTGGTAGAGATATTGTATTGATAAGATTACTGTGTTTCATTACAAGGATAGGATATGCGGCTCTCCTTATATAGACAAGAGACCCTAATACATAAGACTTAGACTATACTAACACTCCTATTACACTTGACATAACATGTAATACTCTAACAGATATTGATAAAATTTTGTTTGGTTTTGCAGGACCTTTCAGAGGATGTCTATAACGAGGTTGAAGCACCAATTTTGGTGCCACATATACTACCTTCTGATTGTGTAATGCACCTTACGAAAATCGAGATTACGAACTTTCAAGGCCTAAAAGTTGAAATGGAGTTTGTTAAGATGATGCTCCAGAGTTCATTATGCTTGAAAGGAATGGTTATTTGCATCAGCTCAAGATATGAACATCTGAAGAAGAAGCTCGGGAGACTGTTTGATGAAATTGGTGATCAAACTAAAAAGAAAATGTTTGATGAAATTTTGCAGAAGAAAAGGGATGCCGCAGTTGAAAATTTATTGGCATGCACATGTGTCTCACCAGATGCTCGAATATTAATCAAGTAAGACAGATTTTAGGGGTGACCATATACATTGGAGCTACATCTGATTTTTGTAAAGCGCAAGGAAATAAGACATTCCATTTTGTGACCCTGAATGTTGGACGGTATGGTGAGAATTTGCATCCGGTATAATGTAACATTGCCTTATAGACTTTTTGGTCCAATGTGAGGTAAAGGATCCCGTAACGTTTTCAAAACTTGAGGCGGTGAAACTATTTGTTTTCATGGGTAATGTCTCCCCTTAACTCTTTCAACTTCAATGAATTAAATACATCGAAACACACTGTGAAATACCACGCCCATCATTCATGTTACCCTAACAAAACCTATAGAAGTAATGTAAAATATTACGAGACCGTACATAATTAATCAGAAATCTATAAAGAGTAGTAATCTTGCGGCTATTTTAAGGGCTAGGGTTTTTCATTAGGGGCAAACACTAAAGACCAAAATAGGGTTATAATGAAGTATCAAAAAAAAATAGGGTTATAATGAAGTAAAAAGATCATCCCATAAAAAATAATTTTTTTAAATATAAAACAACCCTTGATTAGTAGAGATTAGTGATATGATTAGGTGTTAACTCCATTTGATTAGTAAAAATTAATGATATGATTAATTCATCATCATCATTTTCATCAAGACTCTATCTCCATTATAAAAAATCATGATGATCTTCATCAAGTTTCGGTCATCAATAATCACTATCATCCTTCACATTCATAATCCATAGTTCTTCATCCCTACTAACTATTTAATCACTACTAGATATCCAATCTATCTAAGATTTAAAAAAACCAAAAAATTTCAGTGAATCGATGAAACATAGACTTCAAATTAACCCAGAATCGTCAAGGTTTTGTCTTAAAATCATGACGATTGTTCTTGACTTTAGAAAGTTCTTCAGGTGCCAGCTGTCACTACACGAAATCCAGTTTTTACCAACAGCACCATTAGTCACGGTTTACATTTTAGCAATGCACATACGCTGTTGGGAAGCTCGTAACATCTTCAAGGGTTACTGAAAATGCAATCTGTTACAGTGCTCCGTGTTTTTGTTGGTGCAATTACCCGCCTACCCTCAATATTTCGGTGAACTTCCTAAGTTAGCCTCGACTTTTCTTTTCCCCGCCCAACTTTTGGTCTGATGAAATTTCAACCCCAGCAGCTTAACAGAACCTGTTTTTTTATCTCAACGGAATTCTGTTGAATAACATATGAGATAAATTTTGAAAATCAGAAAACAATAAAGAAAAATCACAGAAAATGAATTCATTTATTTTGTCCGAGTTTTGGTGATAGGGTAGAGAAAGAAGTTAATGTGTCTAGCTGAAAATAATTGAGACATAACTTCTATTCGTCTTCACCTCCACGGATTTCAACGCCTAACATTCAATTCCTTTCCCTTTTTTTTCAGCGGATAATCCTTCGTTTGAGTCTGAATTTCAGCTTGAGAAAACATCATCAACATCAGTCAATCAGTTACTTCTTATGTGAACCTCGATTTGATATTAGTTTAATTATCAAATCGATTTCTCATAGAGTTATGGATTGAGATTTGGAATTTGATCACTGATTGGTGTGGGAAAGATTTACATGGAGGTAAAGTGTACTTTTTTTTTTAAATAAGAAAACCAGGGATAAACCCTAGAAGTTACAAGTACGTAAACGAAACTGAACAAACAAAACATTACACACTAAGCAAATTACAAAGAAAACCACAATCTCGTAACCAGAGTTCCGTAACCAGAAACCATTAGAAATGACCGGGCCATCAAACAGTAACAGTAACACGCATACGTACGGGTGAGTTTGAATCGGTGTAGCATGATCCACAACTCGGTAGAATTTTTTTTTCTTCAAACAATCTAACTGAACCCTCCTCAACAAGGAGAGGTGCCATGAGACCAAAGTTGATCAACTTCTTCCGCACGGCGTGTGGAAATTAAAATCGCCAAAAAGACTGTACGAGAGCTTCCACCGGCCATGACAAAACATATCAAAGTTAGGGTAATCAATCTCCAAAGGAAGATTATCACCAACCTTATAGCACAACAACAGCAGATAACAAACCACCCAAATATTCAAAACTAAAAGAACAATCACATGGAACTTAGAGGCAGTAACCCTAGTTGGTAGACTAAGATCTCTTAATGCAAAGAAATCATGTACCCGCCGGAGATACCAACCATTGGTGACAACACAACAAATCTCCCTAGTCGATAAAGCCAGAAACTGAATTTCTTCAAGTTCTACTACCTGTCGGAGAAGCTCGCCTTGATGATAATGGTCACTGGAATTCGCTGTTATTGAGAAACCATTAAAACTACCAACAAACCTAACAAACAAGGAAAAATTACATGAAATAAAATAAAACCGATAGCAGATGAAGAAAAATATCTGCTCCGAGATGCCAGAAATGGAACAGTTGCAGTACTTGCAGAAGTATGCACTAAAGCCTTCTCTGCATCAAACCAAAAAATTTATATCTCCGAAGGTAAAGTGTACATTCCATGGAATGTGGGGTATGACTTTGTATTTGAAATTGTAAATCAAGTGTTGAACAGTTACGTCACATCGCAAATCTGATGTAGTACATCTTTAGTACTGCATTCCTTATTTTTGCATTACATATTTTATTCTTCTTTTACGAGTATTCCTTGTTTAACAAGACTCTTTACTTTCCTAGTTTAGGTTGTTTCTTTATTATTTAGTCGGTTATGTAAGCCTATATATAGGCCAGTTCTCTTGATGAGAAGACATCTTATTATTATTCAACATTTATAATCCTTGATTATTCAATCAAACTATCATTAAGCTTCTTACGAAACTTAAGCCTCCCTTCGTATCTCTAGCAATACAAGCTTCTTACGAACCTTGTTTGCCTTCACCCCTTTGGTCCGCCATTAGTTGGCATTAGAGCAACAGTTCTAGATTCTCATCTAGAACTCGATCCTGATACCTTAGCTTCCGCAACCCTTGAAAAAAAAAAAATCTTCTTTTCAAACCGTAGATTCTTTTCTTTTTGGTGCAATGGCAGATAAACCAGTTATGCAAGCAACTCTTGATGATGCAGTTAGTAAACTTGAAACAAAAATTGGAAAAAGTGTCAAGAATCTTACCGAAAATTTTGAAAAGAGGTTTACAATGCATGAAAACTTTTTTATCAAGATGGCAAAACATATCGGTATGAAAGAGGAAGATATTCCTGGATTCTAAGGAAAGAAAGAAGAAAAGAAAGAAGATGAAGAAAAGAAAGATGAGACAAAGAACACGAAGCATTCTTTCTACCGCCGCACAGATATTCCAGAAGATATTAAACGTCAACTAAAGTTGAACGATCAGTTAGAAAGCTTTCTTGACAACCCAAGAAAGAAGCTGGTGGTTCTAAACCTTGACAGTGATGAAGAGGATAAGTTGGAGAAAGATCAGGCAGAGAGATGGACATAAGATATTAGATTGAAGTCTGGTCAGAGTCCTTACGGAAATCTACCAGAATACAAGTTAAAAGACGACATCCCTAACTTTCACGGAGGTTTACAAATTGAAGAACTTTTGGATTGGTTTTATGAAGTAGAATCATTCTTCAATTTCATGGATATTCATGATAGTTATCAGGTAAAGCTTGTTGCATATAAACTCAAGGGAGGAGCAGCAGCTTGGTGGGAGAAACTTTGTGAAGATCGAGACAAGTATAAAAAGCCTCCAATACGCACTTGGAAAAGAATGAAGGATTTGATTAAAGATAAATTCTTACCAAGGGATTATATGCAACAACTATTCATCAAGCTTCAGAATTGTCGACAAGGAGCTAGACTTGTTGAAATTTATACTGCTGAATTTTACGCTCTTGTTGCTAGGAATCAATTGAACGAGTCTGAGGAGCAATGAGTTGCACGTTAATGGTTTGAATAGGCTTATCCAACAAGGGATGACTCAATCTCTTTTTACTATGACTGAAGCTGTTCAGCAAGCTCTATGAAGTTAGAAAGTCGTATTTTACGTGGTTCAAATCCTGCATATCAGCGTCAGAAGATGCACAAGAAGAAGAAGGATGGAATGATTATGACCAGAATTATGAACATATGCATGAATCTTATGATACCGATTTCCTTGGCATGATTCGTCCTATGTTGCTTACTGAGCCATGTCTATCATAAAGACATTGCATATTCAGGTCAAGGTGCACTATTGGAGGAGAATGTTGTGGCATGATCATTTATAGTGGGAGTACTGAGAATTATGTAGCTGCCAATATTGTTGAGAAGTTGGGTTTGCCAGTTACACTCCATCCAAATCCATATTCTGTGGGTTGGATAAATAGTTCTTCTACTCAAAAGATTACTCATCAGTGCTTAGTATATTTTCAATTCCCTGGATATGAAGATTATGCTCTATGTGATGTGATTAAAACTTAAGCCTCCCTTCGTATCTCTAGCAATACAAGCTTCTTACGAACCTTGTTTGCCTTCACCCCTTTGGTCCGCCATTAAAATCTGACCAGCTTACGAACTTCAGAAGAATAGTTTTTCTTAAAACCATATTGTTTGTGAGTAGCATGAGTAATGTTAAATGCAAATCGAAGCCTCGGTAAATGTTTGACTTGATGGTGAGTAAATACATAATCGACAAACTCAAGGAACTTATGAAACCGCATGTTTTTGTGTTCCTCATACTTAATATTGTAGCTTTTGCAAAAGCTAACATAATCTAGGTCTAGCTGAGCAAGTAAAGTCCTTAAGGACTTCCATCTTTTGGATAAGAATCTAGTTGTAACAGCTTGCTCAGTTGGAACAAGAGACAGAATTCTGACTAACACATCATCAGGTAAAGTACTTATCTGATCCACAGGCTCTCTTATCACAATATGGCTGCAGATTCTTTTCGCCATCTTACAAGTATACCAAGTTTTGTTGTTGAAATACTTGAACCAAAATCAAACTGCATGCACATAATATGAAGAGCAGGGGTTATATCAAACATAATAATTCCATCTCCATACTAGTAACAACACATAATAGTTTAGAAAAACCAAACTTTGACACAACAAATCAAAGGTGAAATAATCTCACACTAGAAATGGAAATGAAACTAAAAAAATCGATTTTTTTTTCTTCGAAAAACAGGTGAGGGCTGCGTGTTTTCTGGAGGGGAAAACCGGCGATTCGAAAACTTGGTGAGGGAGTCTGGATTTCATTTGATCAATCCGTTTCCTCATCTTTGTTTCATTCGTCCTCTTCTTCTTTGATCTTTTCTCCTTCACCTGGGCTTTCTATCGACACCCCTATTCTCCTCTTAGACCTAGACTGCCATTTTTAGGGTTTTCTCCATGAAAAACCTGTCATAATGGTTCGAACAAGGTCTGCTTAAAGGGTTGCGGCTCCTTCCAATCCTACGACAACGCCAGGAAGGTTTAATGGCCTTTTTCAATCATCTGCACATTCAGGAACTCTCGGTAAAACAACCAAAAAGAGCTATGTTTCTTCAACTCGTGGAACCAATGGGTTTCAATCATCTGCCACTCAAAACCCCATTGTAGGAGACAACCAGAATGGGTTTTCTGTTCCTTGTGAGTCTGCTAAATCCCCTGTTGTTCAATCATCTGCATCTGCTTCTCCATCTGTTGGTGTTGTTGGCCGGAGAAAGTTTCCTGCTTTTCCTCCTGTTGGTTCTTCAACGAGCAGCCCTTCAGTGTATCTTCCACGCAGACAAGTTCACATTACCAGGAGTTCCACGAGACCTGGTTTGGTAGCTGCTGGTGCTGTGGTAACTACACCTACAGATGTTGCTGTAACTCCAGGCCACCGGAAGTGCATTACTGGTGCCATTTCTGCTGGAATTCCAGGCGTAAGTGAAGATACATGGATTACTCCTTCCCCCTCATCAGTTGTACCTTCGACTGGGCTCGTGAATCTATCTTCTGGAAACACGAGAGAAGGGTCAGTTGGGTCCTCTGCAGTAACAACCTTACTTGGTGATGCTCCTACGACTGTTGGCTTGCATACAACCAATTTTACATGCCCTTTACAAGGCTTTCATGGCTGTAAAAATGGGATTGGGGGCAGGGGTTACAATCAAGGCTCCATGGTCCAACATTTAGAGCATAAACACTATCCGGATGCCGAAAGCAAAGAGCGGTGTCGTCAGCTAATCGCCAACAATTACAGTGTGTTCAAGGCTTGGGAGTATACCTTACGAGAGATGCGGATGTGGTTATGCCCTCTATGTATGCATTTACATTCTTAGAGGATGCCTTGTAAGCTATATACTGGTAACATTACTCGTGGCCCGTGGAATGAGAAAGGAGTCGATTTCTTGGTGCATGGAATCCATTGTCCAGCGCCGGTGATTGAGGACAAGGTAGGCCTGGTTGAGGATGCAGCCGATACTGTGCTTAGCCTTGATCTCAAACTGCTAGACAAGGTATTGCAGAGCCAAATTACTATTGTTTCCAGCATTCCCGCTAAGTGTATAGGCTTCACTTTGCTAGAGCTTTTAACACTGTGATTCAAAGGGTTGTTCACAATCCCAACAACACCTCTCTTTGGATTCAGATGCTCCTTTTTCCTATGTGTACTCTTCGTATTTACTTTCCAAAAAGTGATGAGGAGGAGAAGGCTAGCGACAGGAAAAAGCTTCAGATTGCAGCGATACATCATGCTTTGAATCGGTGGTCTGAATCCAATGGTTGTATTACCTTGCTACATAGAGCCTTAGAGTAGCAGGCTGACTTACAAGAGTTGCGACGTCAGAATAAGAGAAAGAATCAGGAGAAGACACAAGAAGAACAAGAGGTTGTTAATATACGACTCTGTCGTAAAAAGTTGAGTAATGGGTTATACACTGCTGCAATCTGTACCTTGACTTCTAGTGGGGTTGCTCCTTCCAACTCAGGGACTTTGCAAGAGTTGCAGGGCAAGCACCCCCATGCACCTCTTCCCTTGATTCCAGCAGACCCTGTCGCGCAAGCACCCTTCATTGCACCGAAGGATTTGGTTCTGAATAAGCTGAAAAGCTTTCCCAGAGGGACCTCCTGTGGTAGATATGGACTTCGTGCTCAACATCTAATCGACGCTTTTAGCGGATCTGCTGCAGCGGTGTCAGATGAGCTTATCAGCTCCATTACTGAGTTGGTGAATATCTGGCTTGCTGGTGGTTGCCCTTCGGTTTTAGGGGAGTTTGTAGCCTCTGCCCCTCTTACTCCCTTACTCAAGCCAGGAGGTGGCATACGTCCCATTGCTGTGGGCACTATTTGGAGACGTTTAGTTTCTAAAGTCGCTTCTTCTCATATTGGTAAAGCAATGGAGAGCTATCTTAGTGATTATGAGTTTGGGGTGGGGGTACCTTGTGGTGGAGAGGCAGTTCTTCACGCGGTTAACAGACTCCTTGAAGAGAAGGGTGACTCAACATTTATGTCGATGCTTCTTGTGGATTTCTCTAATGCCTTCAACCTTGTAAGTAGAACTGCAATGATTCAAGGGGTAAGAAGACATTGTCCTTCCATCTCTCGGTGGGTTGAATTTTGTTATGCAACCCTGCTAGACTATATTACATGGACAATACTCTTTCGTCGGCTCAGGGAGTTCAGCAGGGGGATCCTCTCGGCCCCATGTTATTTGCTCCCTGGTTCATAGAATCGCAGAGTTATGCCCCCTGGACCTGCAGGAATGGTATCTTGATAACGGGACTTTAGTTGGAGACACATTGGTGGTAGCCAAAGACTTAGACATTATTCAGCAGGAAGGTGCTTCCTTGGGATTGCATCTTAATGTTTCTAAGACTGAAATTTTTTGTCCTTCCGTTGATTGTCGAAGCTTGGCTGATGGGGTGTTTCCACCTAATATATGTCGACCTACTGAGGGAGTTAAGTTACTGGGAGGACCCGTTAGCGTGAACCCCCAATTCTGTAAGAATTTGGTGGTTAAAAGGGTTCATAAGACCACTGACTTGATTGATGCTATACAGAAGCTTAAGGATCTACAGGCGGAGCTGCTATTGTTGAGGAACTGTTCTGGTGTCTCTAGGTTGTACTTTGCCATGCGCACAACTAAACCTGAGTATTTGGAGGAGGCACAGTTGATCTTTGACAATCATCTAAAACAGTTCCTTAGGCAGCTTATCACGGGAGATGGGCCAGTTTTTGGTTTGCTACAACAGAGGCTTGCTACACTCCCCATCCAATATGGTGGGTTAGGGGTGTACACCATGGAGGATTCCATGCAGTATTGCTACTTAGCATCGTGCTTTCAGACAAGACCCCAGCAGGAGAACATTTTGAGGTTTTCTGGGGTTTCTGGCTTGAGTCCTAGCTTCCAGCGAGCACTTGTCTCCTACAAACAGGTATGTGGTATTGAGAATTCTTCATTGTGCATTGATGATTTTGCCCCCCATTCTATGAGTTCCCTGGCAATCAAATACTTCGATGCTCTGAAGAATGATTTACCTAATCGGTTTGCTATGACTGAGCGTGATTCCGCATTGTGGCAATGTAATATAATCAAGCATGCACATGACTATTTGTTGGCCATCCCGATCACCGGGCTTAATCAGACACTTAGGTCTCGGCATTTTAGAGCTATTTTGCGGTAGAGGCTTGGGATTCCTCTTTTCGAGGAAGGAGATACTTGCTCTAGTTGTGGGAGGGATATGGATATTTTTGGTGATCATGCCCTGCATTGCTCGCATGGAGTTGGTCTCAAGTATAGGCACGATCTGGTTCGTGATACATTTGCGGATATTTGCTATCGTGTGGGTGTCTCAGCCAGGAAGTAGGTGGATTTGGGTTTCATCTCAGACACCGGCCTGGCTTTGAAACCTGCGGATGTTTTGGTATATAACTGGGATAATGGACATGATGTGCGTATGAATATCACAGTTGTTTCTCCTTTTACGGGCGTTGGGGTGTGTGCTTTTGCTCCTGGCAAGGCAATTGAGGATGCTGTCGCTCGTAAAAGATCCAAATATTTAGAGAAGTGTACTGCTCATAGCTTTGGTCTTGGTGTGTTAGCTTTTACCACTTTGGGGGAGTTGGGTAGTGACACTGTAGAGTTCCTGAAGAGACTTCGCAATTATATGGCTAGCCATGATGCGAATGTCGTAGTTGGAGATTTTCTTTTTCATAGGATTGGAATTGTCGTTCGAAAAGGGATTGGAGCCCAGCTTGTTGCCAGGCTTCCATTTTATTCTTGTAGTTCTGTTGATTCTGATTCTGAGTAATAATATATAATAATTCAAAAAAAAAAAAAAAATCTCAGAGAGAATTACGAGATTACCTTGCTCTGATTTCTGACTGGGGTAATAAGCTTCTCGAAAATGATAAACGCCCACCGCTTTTCTCCCCCGCCTGACAATCCACCGCTATGTGGCGCGCGGTGATTGGACCAAAAACGGATGGCGGACCCCCTGCTGGATCACGATCGGGTGAGGCGGAAAATCGTGTGGACACAAGGCGTGCCACATAAGGGTGGAGAGAGGCGGGGGAGAAACCCGGGGGCCCTGTAGCACTTTCGCAAGCTTCTGATGATTTCTGGAGAGGTAACCAGAGGTGTTTGCTTTGGTCCAGAAGAAGTAATTTATTTGGGGAATTAGGCTCGATTTTCTATGCACTCTCGCATGGTTACCATGTGGCCATAAAGGCAGAAGATGGACCGATGAGAAATTAGTCATGGTCATAGTCATAGTCATAGTCATTTTCGCAGAGGATAGAGTTTTTTTTATTTTTTACAACCTGCCAAGGCCCACCTAGATTCTACACTACTAACTACACTACTTTTTTTTTGATAACTGGGAAATTTTATTTATGACTTAAGTTGCTTGGGTTGAAACCCCTCTTACAAGAAGAATAATCCAATCCGAAAAATTACTAGTTTCGACGAAATTTAAAGACTCTCTACGACATTTTTTTGAGATAGAATCGGCAACGTTATTGCCTTGTCTACCGACATAAGACACTGAACAAGAAATGAAAGACTTCATTAGGAGTTGTATGTCCCTGACATGGCTCCTGTTTTCCCAGCGTACAAGAGGAGAGTTATCGTTGATCGATTTGACAACAACTTCAGCATCCGTTTCGAACTGTACTGTTGTAAGCTTTAGCTCTAATGCCCATTTCATTGCCTCCTTGATTCCGCAACACTCCCCTTCCTCTGCATCTAATCCTCCCCCATAGTTGATTCCTTTGACTCCTTCATTATGACCTGCATGATTACGAATTATTAGCCCAATGCCAACATTATTAGTAACTGGATCATAGCTAGCATCTATGTTGATTTTAGAGATTCCTGGTTCTGGAGGTGTCCAGGCAATGGTTCTATCAACACTAGTTTTAGGACATGATGCCGTTTAACCAGCCGTAATGAAACTGTGCAAATGGAACAGAGCTCTTCTCGACGTAGATGTAGGATTTAAGCTTTTGCCCTGGTAATGGTTGTCACAGCGCTCTTTCCATATTATCCAAGACCCAACCATTAGCCTTAAAATCCAGTTTTGATGTTCTTCAGAGTCTGTTCCTTCTTCATCAGTAAACCATGAGATGAACCACTGTGATATTGAGTTGTAGCAGCCTTTAATTTGTTCACTGTTGACTGATAACTTGCACCATGATGCTTTTGCATGGTGACACTCTAACAGTAGATGGATGAGAGTCTCTGGAGCTTGATTGCAGATTGAGCATGTAGTATCAATTTCATTCTTTACCTTAGCCATCCTGACTTTGGTAGGAATGATATCTTTGAGCACTTTCCAAATAAATATCTTGATTCTGTGAGGTAACTTCATCTTCCACAGCTTTTTCCATACATGACAGGGCACTGAATCATTGCTTGATGGAGAGTCATAGAAGCCATTTGTTAGTGCTCTGTAGGCAGATTTAACGCTGAATTTTCCATTTCTTGCAGGTCGCCAAATGTATTCATCTTCTTCACTGTGAGATAGCGGCATGCTGATGATCTTCTTAGCTATTTCTTCTGTGAACACTGAGTAGACCAGTAATTGATCCCACAAGTCTGTGCCTTCTATGATGAGCTCACTTACCATTTTCAGATGATTGAAATTTTCATTGTTGCATACTAGACTGCCTTCATGCTCCCTGATCCAATTATCCTGCCAAATTCTTGTAGTTTTGCCGTTCTTTACAATTTTGAAGTGATGGTTCTTCACAACATTTAAGCCTGTCTCTAATCCCTGCCAGACCCAAGAAGCATTCTTCTTGTCCAAAGCAGCATCAAAAAAGTGGCAATTCGGGAAGTATTTTGCCTTGAGAATTATAACCCAAAGACTGTCAGACTGCGTGCATATACGCCATGCTAATTTTGTAAGTAGTGCATGATTCAGCTTTTCCAAATCTCTGAATGCTAAACCTCCAGCCTCCTTGGCTTTACACATTGCTTGCCAAGACATTAAACATGCTCCCCTATTTGTCTTGTGCCCCCACCAAAATCTCCGTTCCATACTTTCCAACTCACCAATTAGAGTTTTAGACAATTTGAATGTACTCATTTGGTATGATGGGATTGCATTAAGAACGTGCTTTACCATCGTTGTTCTGCCAGCTTGATTCATTGATTTAGACTGCCAATCCGTGAATCTTTTTTCGAAGGAATGTTTTATGTCTTCAAATGCTTCAGATTTAGATCTTCCAATTAGAAGTGGACTGCCCAAATACTTTTCCTTCTTCTCCATGTACTTTACTCCCAATATATCACGTAAGCCTTCACAGGTCTCAGACGGAACATTTCTGCTGTAGTAGACTGCGGACTTCTCGAAATTAATTACTTGGCCAGATTGATTGCCAAAGATTTGCATAATGGTCTATCCTGGTTGCACTATGTGTAATGGAGATTTTGAAACTACTTACCATTTGTTTGCTGGATGCAGTACAATGTGGCCACTTTGGAGAAAGATTAGGGACTGGATTGGCTTTATGCCGACCACGGAACCTATAAATCCTACGGTGTTAAGGAACTGGTGTAGCAGTCCAGGCAAGATAGGTGGTTTGGATTGGAAATATATCCTTCCTTTCGTTCTCTGGGAAATCTAAAAGGAAAGGAATGAATGGGTTTTCAATAAAGTGGTGTTTCATCCGACTAGAGCTTTGGCAACTGTTGTGAAGTTAGAAAAATGAGAGAAGAAGAATGAAGAGATACCAATCAGGTGGAGTTTCCCAACAAATGATAACGTAAAGTTGAATACAGATGGTGCTTCAAATAACCAAGGATATGCGGGAATCGGTGGTGGATTTCAAGCGTGCTTTGCTACTCATATATTCAAGAACGACAACAATGTGGTGGAACTATGGGCTATACGAGATGGAATGCAGGTGGCCAAGGATCTCAGAGTGAAGAAATTGGAAATTGAAACTGACTCGACTTATGCGGTTCAATTGTGCAAACGACAGGTACAAATTCCATGGAGAATGAGAAGTCTGGTGGCTGATATAGATAGCCTAGCTGAGAGTTTTGAATTTGTTGATGTTCATCAGAAATATAGAGAGGCTAATGCTGTGGCGGACTACCTTGCTAAGGGAGGTGCGGCAAGGACGACTCGAACAAAATTGCCACAAAGTCACCAAAGATGGAAGCATTGAATATAAATCAAGTTGAAATCTACAAAATTTATGTATGTTTCATGTGCTCGTGATGCATATTCTCTAAAAATAATTT
>JAJJMA010327638.1:0-11054 GCA_023529015.1 Papaver nudicaule
GTATGACCTGGATTTAACAATCCGAAGGAAGTCAACTTGTGTGTGGTAAACTGATAGAGGACAGTTAGACCATACGTCAACAATTAGGTTGCAAAGCCAGTATTGCTGACACAAGCCTTTGACATCGGTCAAAGCAACTCCTAGGCCTGTAAAGGACGTCAGCTGGGGGAATCAAGTGCGTGACGATCTGTGGGGGATCTAGAGACGTAAGGAGTGCGACAGTAGCCAATTCGCTTGGAGGGCTTGAGTTGGTCTCTGCTACATCCCAGACCGAAGTCTTATAGTAGGCTAGTGTTTGTAGTCAGTTTGTACTGGGCGGTGTTCAATCTGGACGAGGTCCCGAGGTTTTTCTGCAAGGCAGTTTCCTCGTTAAAAAAATCTCTGGTGTCTTGTGTGCTTTTTCTTTCCGCATTATATCTCTGATTATATAATTAAAGTACCAAGTAGTACGTTATCCAATAACTGTAGAGTTTAACTCCAAAGTCCCAACTTTGTCGAGTTGATCCCCAAGATCACAACTCCAGTTATTAGAGTTTGGATATTGATTTTTGAGATCGTCCAAACTTAAACCATAAGACTCACGAGCCAAAACGAAAAGTTGGTAGTATTTCGGTACCCCTCCTTTTTCAATTGGTATCAGAGTAGGTGAACACATTAAAGACATAACTGTCTGTGTTTATCTAGGCTTGTGAGTTATGGCGTACATAAAGAATTGGTTTATCTCTACCGCCAATTTAGTATACCAGAAATTACAACGCTTTATTCAGAATTTGTTGGGTTCTGATAAGCTTGTAAATTTGCTCGAGGTACATCGTAATGAAATCATACGACTACATATACTCGAAAAATTAGAACTCATGGAGCTTCTTGGTCCTGAAATATTTCGAGTTGACCTACTCTGCCGACACCTCCAGGATCTTAATGTCAGCTTTGTAGAATACATCGAAAAGATTCAAGAACTAAGTAAGCATGCTAATAGAATGTGTTTTAAATGCGGAAACCTTGGACACTTTGAAAAAGATTGCCAGCTTAATGTGTCAAGGGATTTAAAACCCACTAAGCATGCTAGCCACATGAGTACCCCTTTGGTCAAACATAGTAAGAAGGCAAAATACTATGTTCCAAAGGAAACCCAAGGCAAGAATCTATCTCACTGTGGCGATTGCCATCCTGAGGTATGTGAGTATCCCTATACTCACGTCTACTCTCCCTAAAATCCATGACAGGATTTTCTCATCATATACCTGCTTGTGTGATGAGAAAAATGTGTAGGGAAGTATGAGTAGATTCTTGTAGATATATTTTTGGGTTTATTGGTAAAATTACTTGTATGTTGAGCCTTTGCTCTAACAAGGTAAGAGATTTTGATCTTTGTAGCTCCCAAAGTCAAAATCATAAGGAGAATTAGTACCCTTGAGAAAATAACCTGTCAATATTATCTCAAAAAGGGAAACACCTTAGTTTCCTAAAATGGAAACACATGCAAATTTAGTTTTGTATAAACTCTTAGGAGTCCCATGCAAAAAGAAATTTGTATTAAGGTAAAACTAGGATTTTTGAGTAAATCCGAATTCTGATACAAATCAAATCTCGTGATCAGGGCTTGCAGTCCCCTATATATATCCGACATACCGCACCACTCAGAGACAAATTATTCTGTCTCCGTACGGTTCGGGAACCGGTGCCCCAGGTTGTTGTATCAGAAATTCTCCTGAATCACGACAAGTCTTCCAGATCTACTTAAGATTGACGTCAGGAACTACTGTAAGGGGTAAATACAGTTCTTGAATCAAGATTGTTGTGAAGTATGACAAGAACAAGAGGAAAGCCAATGGCGAATCCCTTGATTCTACCAAAAGAGACCTCCACGCCAAAGAAAAACAACTATCACTATGATTCAGATTCAGGAATCACTTTCTATGACGAAGGATGCTATAAAACCTATCTTACCATCAAGGATAGAGCTCTTATTGTAGAAAGAAAACTGGTGAATAGTACAAAGTTTAAAGGTGTGGTACAATATGCAAAAGCCTTTAATCTAGGTAGCATATTTGATGGTCATGGAGAAGCATATGAGAAAACTGTCAAAGAATTCTATGCCAACATTCATGGATTCAATGACAACAACCCATGCTTTAAAACAATGGTTGGGAAAACAGTGATGGATATAAAATGTAATCTTATCGAATCTATTACAGGTCTGTCCAACAGAGGTATTATCCTACCTAGATCTGGGAATATGAGACCAACCACTGAAAAGATCTCCATGGAATTGATAGGTCGAGAAATTTCATGGAATGGGAAATTTCCAACAGAAGATCTATCTATAGAGTTGAAAGCATTTGGAAAACTGGGTGTTACTAACCTATGTCCTTCCATGATGGTCAACTCATTGTGGAGTCATGACTTTGCAGAATTGGTTTACTATTTGAATATCAGACAACGAGTCAACTTGTGTAATATGATTGTATTTTACATGAGGGAAATGACTGGTAATGGCAAGAACCTTGGGTTTCCATGTCTCATTGGAAGGATCTGTGATCATTACAATGTTAAACCCACAGGTAAATTGTCTAGTCGCCCACAGTCACTCAGTAACAGCTCTATTTGCAAAATGTTGACTAATGTTAACAAACGCAAAAATAGTATTAACCAGGGTGATGGAGAATCAAGTCATTCTGCAGAGGTAGAAAGCAACAACAATGAAGTCGTGAGTTTACTCCACACCATTGTCAAAAGGAAGAAACGTCTTGAAGATAATGTACATTGTCTACAGAAACAACTCGAACTTATTGCTTCAAAACATCCTGATCTCCAATACAGGATGGAACTGACCATGGCAGCTTGGAGCAGTTCAGAAGAGTTAGAAAACACCACTGGCAGTGAACAGAGTTAAGTCTTTGTTTGTTTTTGTTTCTTAGTAGATCAGATTAGTTGGTTCCTTGTGAGAACTTGTTCTTACTTTTGCCTAAGGAATATAAACTAAATCTGTTTAGTAGTTTGCCTTTCATGCTTTTTAGAGTTTTTCAATCATGTACTACTTTATTTCATTAATAAAAGTTCTTTTTAGATATTATTAATGATGTTTGCAATACTTGATTTGTCTACCTCAATCTTATTGAAAAACATAGCTTTTTCCATTGCTTCGGTAGTGACGTAAAGTTGTGTCTATTTACAAAAGTTATGCTTTTTCTCACGATTAAGAAACTTTTGATTGTATGATTTTTAGGGTTTTCACAAACTCGGAATCATATACTCTTTTTCCGAAAAAAGTGGCTAAGGAAAAGAGATTATTAACAAAGCAAAACTGGATAACATTCAATTGTTCTTGTCCATGTTAGTCTTTGTCAGTTGTTCTTTATTGAATGACACCACACGGGGGAGAGTTCTTATTGAACTTGCGCTTAATAACAAATCTTTTTGGGGAGCGTGGATGTGGAATATTGGGAGAAAGTGTATCTATATTCTCCATAAGGTGAGAACTCAGGAATCTTGTTGTTCAGATTACCTAAGTATACCATCTTTGAACTTGATATGCGAGTACTTAGCTTCAGCTGTTATCATAGGTGTATGAAACCCTAGTCTCAAACTACTTTGTCATATTTTTGTGACAAATAGGGGGATAATACATATGGTTCTTGTTCTTGTGGTGCATTAAGGTGCATAACCATAGGGGGAGAACATCATGTGCTTACTTGTGGTGCTTTTGACAAAGTATCAAGTAAGGGGGAGTAATTAAAGCTGAGATCAAGCTTCGTATCAAGAATGAGTAGAATCACTTTAAAAGTTCTGATACACCAACTTCAAAGTTTGCTCAGATTCTTACTCTTACGCACAAACAACATGTGGGATGAGCATACTAACCCACGTAAGCTTAAGCGTACCTTAGGGAAGGTAGCGTAAACTCTTTTCACTTCGGTGAACGCTTGTTGTGGTATAGTCATCCTCTATAGGTTGCAGCTCCTCTGGGAACTTCCTACGACTATAAAAGACTTCTCTTGAGAGTTGGGAAGCACAGGTAGGAGATTGAGATCATATTTGGTTGAAATCGGATTAACCTGTAACCTTGGTAACCTGATCACGTTCTTGTCTATTCCATAGTCCGTCTCTTCTGCTATACGGCTATTCAAGAACTGATACGTTACATGTACACAAGGTTGAAAGGTAGCAACGCACGGCTGCATTCGGTGTTGTAAGACCTAGTTAGCTCCAGTTATACAAGTTTCTTAAGTGATTCTTCGTGTATAACTGAGGTAGAGATTAGTTGGGCATAGCTTACTCGGTTTGTTTGTCAGCCCCGATTTGTGAAGTAGATTTCTGTATGACCTGGATTTAACAATCCGAAGGAAGTCAACTTGTGTGTGGTAAACTGATAGAGGACAGTTAGACCATACGTCAACAATTAGGTTGCAAAGCCAGTATTGCTGACACAAGCCTTTGACATCGGTCAAAGCAACTCCTAGGCCTGTAAAGGACGTCAGCTGGGGGAATCAAGTGCGTGACGATCTGTGGGGAATCTAGAGACGTAAGGAGTGCGACAGTAGCCAATTCACTTGGAGGGCTTGAGTTGGTCTCTGCTACATCCCAGACCGAAGTCTTATAGTAGGCTAGTGTTTGTAGTCAGTTTGTACTGGGCGGTGTTCAATCTGGACGAGGTCCTGAGGTTTTTCTGCAAGGCAGTTTCCTCGTTAAAAAAATCTCTGGTGTCTTGTGTGCTTTTTCTTTCCGCATTATATCTCTGATTATATAATTAAAGCACCAAGTAGTACGTTATCCAATAACTGTAGAGTTTAACTCCAAAGTCCCAACTTTGTCGAGTTGATCCCCAAGATCACAACTCCAGTTATTAGAGTTTGGATATTGATTTTTGAGATCGTCCAAACTTAAACCATAAGACTCACGAGCCAAAACGAAAAGTTGGTAGTATTTCGGTACCCCTCCTTTTTCAGCTTATTATACCTAAGCTTCACGTTTACTAATTCAAGAGCAAGTTGTTAATTTTGGTTGCAAAACTTGTTAATCGACTCACGAAGAGATTGGATTTCGTCCACACCCGCCCCTAGTCAGCAGGGGGGATACTACGCACCAAACTCAAAATAAAGTTAGTAAGGAGAAGCCAGTTGAGTGCGGAGATTCTCAAGTTCAGTACGCATCGACACATTCTCTTGAAGCAAATTATTGTTCGATTTCAGCCGATCAACCTCAGGAGTAACAGGCACGCCTTCCAGAAGATTCTTCTTCAGCTCGGTAATTTTAGCACGAGCTTTCTTTAACTCTGCCCTCTCATCAACAAACAGAAATCCCAACTGGATAGACTTGAACCTGAAATACTTATATAGCATGCAACAGCTGTACTGGTACTTCATCAACTGGAAAATAATAAATATGTCATTATCATAATACGAAATAGAAGATTGTACGAAATGACCAAAGAAATCAAGTGCATTACCGCGACAAGATTCATTTGAGGGAACAAGTACGCTTCACCATCAACAAGGAGTATCATCTCTTTGACGCTAAGTTCAAGGTTCAAGCCATTCGTAAGGGTCGCACTCCCTGCGCCATTAGAACTGCGTCCCCAGCTATCGCGCACATTCTCAAAAGGAGCAGTGGCGGTTTGATCACGAATGCGGGCACTAACATTTGGTTCCCCTGCCACTGTCGTGGAAGATGAAGATAGAATCGAAAGATAACCTCTAGCTTTAGTCCAATAAAATCCTCGTTCATCATCAGACAAGTACATCAGCAACTCTTCGACATCAACGTTCAAACCCGCACTCGAGGAAGGGTCGGATTGCGGATTGGTAATTACCATAGTCGACAATGAAGAAACCTTTTCGCCCGAAGGGGGCAGCTGGGTAGTGGGCTGCTTTATAACATGTCGATCCCAGTTGTCAAAATCCACAAGTACATCCATAGTCGGGGAGAACTCATCGTCCATTCCCGTGTTGAATGAAATCGACTTGGATTGAGTATGGCCAGTATTCCCACGAAGAGTATCATTATATACCACGGTGGTATCTTCATTAAGATCCTCACGGTTACCCCCGGAAGCATCACCTAGAAAACACATGAAGCCAAGGCATTAGATGCGCCCAAAAGAAGGAGGAAAATACGAGAAGAATAGGGATGACAAGACGAGATTTACCCTGACCAGCAATGACGTGTTCGAAAACGAAAGCACCTGCGCCAAAGCCATCTCACGCATTGAAATATTCCTCTACCTCGTGAATGGTAGGGGATACAGACATCTTTTTGGTCTTACGAGAATGCCTGTGCAAAGGAGTAGTGTCAGTATCCGTTGAGGTAGAACGAGAAGTTGCGTCAGGATCAGAACTCTGATCACTCTCGCCCATGCCTTTGTCACCCCTACGAGAATCCACCTCGGAATCCATTTGACCCACATCTTTAGAGTTAGAGGATTCGCGATCCGTCTTCCCAGGGCTGAGATCTTTCTCCTGATCTTGCTCTTCAAGTTCTTCTTCATCATCATCTTGTTCTTCTCCAGAAGGATCCCCCTCAGCAGAACTCCCTGACTTCTCCGCATCATTCTTCTCAGAAGAGAACTGAGGTGCAGTTTTCTTTTTCTTACTCACCTAGGAAAGAAAACAATCAATACGGTAAATTTGTGCGTCAAAGTCGTGGTCATCGCGCACCTTGTCACTCTTAGGGACGCCTTTGGTCTTTCCACCATCAATATCACTGAGCAGGCGAACCTCCCCCTTTTGGCGCTGTTTTGGTGTCAGTACACGCCTTTTAATGCCAACGCTCCATCGCACCTGAGCAGTTAAAGAAATATAATCCATATAGGTTTGATTGAAGTTATCCGGGATGTAAAACTTCTGCTCAGAAAAGTCAGGCTTGAACGAAGTGATCTTAGTTTTCTTATCACTACGGTCAGCGCATTCAGTCAACACGCGCCAAAAGGTGCCCGTATAAGTAGAGACATGCCGCCAGTCAGACCCTTCCCGCTTGCGACCAAACAGTACGTCATAGATAAAGTGATTCGTTTCTGTGGAGTCATACAAAGGAATCCTCATACCCGCCGCCAGCGCACCCACCGTGGTCAAAAGCTTAGTATCACTATAATCGTAATTCTTGATCATATCTAGGGAAAGCACGTCATTGTCGCCATAGAAGCTAACCTGGAATTTTTCCAAACCAAACTTTTTCTTGATATCATCAATGCTCCAGTGTTTAAAAGAATGGTTCTCAGGTTTTATCATGATCTCGGGATACCTCTCTTCTTTTACCGCGTATTCTCCTACTTTGGATTTGTCTCTTGAAGAAGCTTTATCACCAGGAGGACCGGGAAGCTTCTCGGACGGCAATTTACCGGAAGTCTTGGAAGAAGTGCGGGCACTTTTCCGCAATTCAACATTAGATTTGGGATTCCCTACAACACCTTTATCCGCGAGAGACGGAGCCAGGCGGTCGTCCTTAGAAGCTTTTACGGTGCACGAACGAGACTCTTTCTCTTCTCGGGAGGATCCAATCTTCTTGAGATCATGAGAGCGATCATCTGCATGGCTTCATTAAGGCTTGCCAGATGGTTTCCCACACTGGGAGGTTTTGTACTCTTTGCGTCACGATCTAAAGGCGGCCTCTGATCATCACGAGATTTGTGTCTATTAACGCCACAACGGGGTTGCTCCTGGCGGTCCTCGACACGAGAAAATTTTGCCCTTCGTTCAGAAAGAATGGGTTCATTCCTACCATCCCCGCGAGGCTTTTCCCTCCTATGCTCTTCACGAGAATGCCCGTCTTTGGAACCATCTCGGGAACGGTCTTCACGGTATGCGTCATGAGATTGTTTAGACCTGTCTTCCGTACGGGGACTACGGTCACGAGGAGATCTTTGGTGGCGTGGATTATCATCTCCGCGAGAAGACATGGCGCCTTGTATCAGCAAGCAACTATGGGATTAAAAGATTAAAGACTACAAGACGACAAGAAACGGATAATCAACCCGTACGGGATAATTTTGGCTTACGATGAAGAACAGGGGAAGTATACATACTTCGTTTTAAGACTGTGTTCTCCATCGCAACCCCAAAATCCCTCAAACATGGCAACGAGAAAGTACAAACATCATATTCAAACACACATGCATAGGCGAATAAAAGTCAGGGGATTTCATCTAAGCATCCACATACACGGCAAGAGCATAAGGTAAAATGGGTAAGAACCCTAATTCCCATACTAGTCCAGAACCTTAATCTCAGCAGTCAACTAAGGCTTTAACCACTCAAATACCACAAATCGCGACCTATCAAAGCGATGGCGGATATCGTGAAAGATTGTTGAGATTCACACTGACATCATCCATTAATTGAAGCAAAAAGGGAGGAGAAGCAACAATAAAGGGAGAAGGAAAGAGATAGATTACCTAGCACAAATTGAAGTCGCGACAACAACAGTTAAGATATTGGCAGGAGAACGAGTACAGTTGCAGTTGCAAGCATAGTAATGGTGTAAAGATATGGTTTCGGAAAAAACAAGGGAAAGAGGCAGAAGAAGGAGAAAGAAGGCAAAAAGGAAGAATTAAGGATTTAATGTTATTTTCTTTGTATTTATATTAGCATTAAAGTCCACGACCCCACAAATCTAGGAGCAGTTGACAAAACGTGGGAAAGCGGAAGGACAAATACGCGTCTTTCCCAATATACCCCCGAGGGAATTTGAAAAGAAGGGGGCAAACTGTAATAGCATATTTGTCACCGAACACGTGGCAAGATCTCAAGACGGTAGCAACTTAGTACGCTGCCAAAAGATGCACCGTGAAGGGATCAAAATCTGCTTTATGAAATCTCAAGATATTTTGAAATCAACGGCTGAGACGCGGTCAGACCCAGCTGGACGTGATTGGACCGCTCAAAGGTGGTTGAGAAGTGGCAGCAGCATTTAATGCCAACAGATCTATGCGCAGAGAGACGTGGCAGAACCACAACCAAGTATTATCACGAGATCAAGCGCAATCCACCAGGCCATGCGGAGATAATCAGAAACCGCATACATATCAAACCGCACCAATTCAGGCCCCACGGGATTAGCCTGGTGAACATTGAATTATACTCGAATTCTATAAATACATGACCCCTCCCACTGAGAAAGGGGTCGACCAAAATCAGCACAGAGCTAGGGTAGGAGAGAGAGTGTCTTAATATGAACTCATCCTAGTCTAGGAGTAAGAAAAGCATTGATCACACACTTGTAAGTTCATTGAACCATTTGAGAATCATATTTTACCACTTCGATGATACTTATAGATGAGTTTAGAAGAATTCACTATACTTCAAGGATACTCATAGATGAGTTGAGAAGAAATTATTATATTGTCATGTATGATTAAATTATAAGTCAAGGAGTATGTTTGTGCAAGTATAGCTTTGTTTCTTTAAGCTATCTCATAACCCATGTCTTTGTATCACCCAAAGTATGATTATTCCGCATTCAAATATTCTCTGCGGATCTGATTATCCGAAAAGAATCTGACCACCCGTAGATGTATTTAATCCAGGCAAATAAAACCATGTTTACCATTGTCGAAATCCGCATTCATTATGTCAATCCGCATTGGTATCCTTCAAAGTTATATCTCTTGATATCATAATTATTTAATATAGTTAGAGAAGCTAGATTATGCCTTTTAATAATGTAAGAACCCAAATTTTTGGAATTTAGAATTCTCTACATTTTTAACCCTGTAGTTGTTGTTTTTTCTTGAGCTAAGATTTATCCAAAAATCCCAAATTTAGAGAAGCCTTAGCTCTTCGTAGTGGTTTCACTCATATTTTGCATCAGTCTAAGAACTTTCACCCATCTCTATAGCTAAGAGCGAGCTTGTAATAAACGCTCCATACTGTTTGTCTCTTACATTGGATGACCTTACATATTTGGGTGGAATCTTGAACGGTAGCCTTAAATGGAATCTTAAACGTGAATTAGTTGTAACGCTGCAAGATGACAACGTACTAGTACCTCCGTCCCACATTAATTGAGCTACTTCATTTTTCATATTAACATATTCTTACGCAAAAATGAAAACAAAAAGTAGCTCAATTAATGTGGGACGGATGGAATATTATTTTTCCATGTATTTTATGTAGGTTGTTGCCACTGTGTTTTAGTGGCGCCGGTATTTGCGAAAGGGGTGCCATTTTTATTAGAGCAAAAAAAAGCAAGGAAAACAAAGTGCAAGCAAGCCTCACTAGACATGCCTAGTGAGCCCCTAGAAATCGAAATTTGCCCAAGGCCATTACACCAAAATTAAAAACACAAGGCCAGTCACATTAATATAGTAATAACGACTAGGCCATTCTACACTGTCCAAAAAATCTGGCCTGCCATCAAAAGAATCAAGCTGGCCCACTCCCAACGCCTTGGCCCTCTTGGCCATTGTATCTCCTGCAAAATTAATCTCCATGTAGACATGCTCAAAGCTAATCAGCTGGTAGTATCGTCTTAATACAGCCCACCTCTGTTGTAGAAACCATGGCACCGAGCCATTCTTGGAATAACTCATCACCCCTGAAGAATCTGATCGCACTCTAACCTCAAATACGACCATTTCATAGCCCATTCCACCTCTGTCATATAATTAGTGTTTACGCCAAATCCAACACTCAATGCACCAAGAACTGTACAATCCGAACTCCTGGCCACAATCCCAGCACCAGAAGGCCCTGGGTTATCAGTTGTGGCCCCATCACAGCAAAGCAATAATTCATCCTCATCTGGTGGCTTACTTTACATTTAATAGGTATATTCTGCTGGGATACCTTGTGTTTTACTCCAAAAAAATCAGCAATCTTTTTGTCGTCGATCGTGTTATACATAACACTCTTTAATCGAATTGAATTATTAGATATTATGCTGAAAATTCTTGCCTTAAATTGTAGCCAGTGGATCTTCTTATTGTCCATCTTCATTGCATTCCTCTTTCTCGAAAGTTCTACTCTCACAGTTATATAAGATATAAGCCATGATTCACGTATCATCATACTTCTATCATTAGAATTCTCCCAGGCCATCACCAAGCTTCTATCTGGCAC